>JAYJLV010114976.1:0-10991 GCA_036873485.1 Torymus texanus | reverse complement strand
AAATCCATACATTACAGTTATATTTTTCACCTATTACTTACAGCTATTTTTTTTAGCTAAACTTTTTTTACCGGGTTAAGAGCTGAAAAGCTTTCTCTTTCAGATCATGTGTCATAAAAAACTCATAACTATGGAAAATATTGAAATATCAGTCAAAGTAATTTTAAAATCTGTATAAAACATGACATAATCTCTTCCCAGCAGAAGCTAACTGCGGTATCTAGTAACGACACTACTACAGTATATCTATATATTGCCAATTCAGATGGAATCAAGTTTATGTCAATTTCATTTAAAGATAGACAATGAAGCTCAAATGTTATATTTCTTCTAACAACATTATTTGAGAATGCCGTAACTTATACTTGAGTAACATGCTGTGGGTGGTAGAAATAAATGTGAACAACATTTGCATAAATTAAACTATAAGATATATTGTAAACTGTCTATATATCTAAATTACATATAAAGTCAGCCATAAAATGGTTACAAAGCTGGTTGAGTGTATGAGTGTTACAATCAGTTGTGAGTATGTTTATATGTGTGTGTGTGTGTATGAGTTTGAGTTTTGTGAATTGAGTTTTGCCGTCGCAGAAAATCGACAGAGTGACTACGCGAGTTTTCCTTGAATATGCGTAGTCACGCACGTGCATGAGAATGACTCTGATAATGTAAATATCACAATAAAATTTTATTGATTTTATTGTGAGTAATGAGTTAGCAGGAATAGATTTTATTGATCACATTCGTGTGTGAGTAATTGCTGCCTAAGATTGGTAGGAGTCAAATCCAGTATGCTTACGTGTGTTGAGTTGTAGCTGTGTGATTGAGGTTACCTTGTACGTGCGTTGCCGAATGCTGCAACGGGGAGTTTCTCCAACGATGAATGTTGAGGATGTCTGTGACGTGATGAGTAGAACCAAACAGATGAGTAACGCCCAAGATGAGTAGATCCAGTCAATGATGATAATAAGACAAGCGTTCAATGCTGAGTTGTGCCAGGGATGAGTGTAGCCGCCGATGGGCCATTCCATGTGAGATGCCGTGTGAGCCTGTGCCGTATGAGAAGTCCATGTTGGAAGTCAGAGAGAGATCGAACTTGTATTTCTCCCAGGAGAATTGCCGAGAAGGAGCACTGAGTTTTCCACATGGTCGACGATCCAGAGAGGTTTCTGAGCGAGAGAGTTGAGTGAGTGAGCCGTACAAGAAGTACAAGTGCCCGCATGGCGAGCACGCTGTACAGATGTTGAGAGAATGAGTCGTACCGGCAATACCAGCGGCCGCGTGGCGAGCACGCTGTACGTTGAGAGTGAGTGAGAGGGAGCACATCCGTCTTCTTCGCTTTGAACGTGTTATCAAGGCGTAAGTCAAATCAGTGTCTCTCTCATTTACATGTGTAAAAGTGAGAGAGACAGCATGAGTTTTTGCCATACTCGGCTAATCAGTGTAGCGAGTCTGCTGTTCCGTAGAGAACAGCTAGTGAGTGCTGCTGTCGCGCGACTGTAGGGTTTTACGCCCCACGTCTCCACACGTTCCAGGAATTGGAAGGGGAGAGGAAAGAGAATGAGTCGAGTGTCTGGTAACGAGGAGGTTTTATTAGATGAGGTATAGCGGACACACGTCCGCACGCTCGTAGGCTCGAGCACTGACTGCCGCTCGCAGGCGGCTTCTCGCCAAGCGCAACATGGCCGCTTACCCCACCCTCTCAGTTAGAGAGAGAGAGAGAAGATCGCAATCCCTACACACTCCCCTCCGAGTGCCAACGCAATACATAAACATAAAATAAATATAAACATTATTTAAAAAAATGTATGCCTAATGTGCTAGGATAGCACTTACAATCTAGATTACAGGTATCACTATTGATCACAGTCGTATCATACTTCGGTTGCAAACGATACCTTTTTTCTGGCATAAGTTATTAATACTGGTCGATCGACGGTGGTGGGCTGATTGCCCTTTAAATCGCCACCGGAAGGCGCATCGGGAAGATTATCAGAGATCAAGTACGCAGGTTTCAGAAGTTCAACGGAGACACTACGCGACGTGCCGTTGACTTCTATAGCGGACACGCGATCGGACGGACGCTTTAATATTTTATATGGGCCCGTATAAGGCCTTTCTAATGACTTTTTAGCCATATTGCGCATAAATACGTGTGTGCAAGAATACAAATCTTTGAAGCAAAACGCAGGTTTCATATAATTATGTGTGACAGGGACGTGACGTACTTGACGCATATATTCACGGAATTATTCTATGAAAAAATTTAGATCTGGTGTAAGTCTTCAGGGAGGAAAAACTCACCTGGAAGACGCAAAGTGGTGCCAAATATAAACTCCGCAGGAGACGCATTCGTGTCCTGGCGGAGATGACAACGTAATCCTAATAATACTATACTTAAGGTACGGGTCCAGTCCTTGTCCACATGACACATAATCGCCGCTTTAAAAGTACGGTGCCAGCGTTCGATGAGGCCGTTCGCCGCAGGGTGATACGCCGTAGTGCGGATACGCTCGCAACCTATTAGGAACAATAGAGCCGTGAATAGGCGCGATTCGAATTGCGAACCCTGATCGGAGGTCATGACCTTGGGTGCGCCGTAGCGAGAAACCCAAGTGTCATAGAACGCTCTAGCAACCGTTTGTGCTGAAGTCTCACGTAAAGGAATTGCCTCAACCCAACGCGAGAAACGATCAATCATGGTAAGTATATACTCGAAACCATTGCGATTGGGGAGGGGACCGACTAGGTCAATGTGGACGTGGTCGAATCGACCATCTGGGGCGACGAATTTGTCAGGAGTAAGTTTGACATGGCGAGATATTTTTGACTGTTGACAGTCTAGACAATTTTTACAGAAACGAGGTATATCACGGTGCATATTGGGCCAAACGTAACGCTGTTGAATGAGTCTATCGGTGACATTGGGGCCTTGGTGAGCAGGCTTATGGAACATGTTGAACACCGTTTCACGAAGGGACTGAGGAATTTATAGGCGAATGGCTTCACCAGTGATTTCGCAATAAATTGTGCGCTTGAGACTCGCGAATTGCCTTCAGCTGTTCGTCAGCTTCCTGCTTCGCAGCTAGATCATTGAAGTCAATTTCTAATGGCAGCCTAATGGACTCAACGAGAAAGGGAGTCTGCTACCGTGTTATCTGCACCTTTAATATATTCTATTTGAGTAGTGTATTGGGCGATAAGGGACAGCTGACGTATTTGGCGCGGTGAAGCCTTATCGGATTTCTGCATAAAAGCATATATGAGGGGTTTGTGATCAGTTAGGATCTTGAAGTCTCTGCCTTCCACCAAAAATGTGAAGTATTTAACAGCTTCATATATAGCCGTGAGCTCACGATCATATGCACTGTACTTCCGCTGGGAAGGGGAGAACTTCGAGAAGAAAGCTAGTGGTTCCCAAATTCGAGTGAGGGAAAGCTGTTCAAGAGTAGCGCCCATACCAGAGTCGGAGGCATCAGAGATGACGCGGGCCTCCGCACCAATGCGGGGATGAACGAGCAGGACAGCAGTAGCTAACTCCTGCTTAACACGAGCGAAGGCTTCCTCCGCTTCAGTGGTCCACGGAACGGGACGTTTGACGTTTTTATCATTCAAAGGAGCCTGAGCAGTCGCAGCATGAGGCATGTCACGCCGGTAGAAGTTTACCGTGCCAACAAACCTACGAAGCTCTGCTATAGTTTGAAGTTTGGGGAAGTTCAAAATAGCTTCAACCCTACTTGGAATGGGGCGAATGCCTTCACCATCCACAAGGTAACCTAAAAATTCAATTTCTTTAGCAGCGAAGGTGCATTTCTCAACATTAAGATGAAGATGAAACTTCTTAAGACGTTCGATGACCGTACGTAGGTGAGCATAATGCTCTTCGAGAGTGGACGAGGCAATAAGAATATCATCAATATAAAGATAAACAAAATCCAAGTCGCCTAGCGCGCTATTGATGTAACGCTGGAAGGTCTGACTGGCATTGCGTAGTCCAAAAGTCATATACATAAATTCAATAAGGCCAAATGGCGTGATAATGGCCGTCTTCGGAATGTCGTCAGAAGCAATGGGAATTTAATAAAAGGCTTTATGAAGATCAAGCGCTGAAGATACCTTTTTACCATGGAGGTTACTATTACAGTCATTAATATGTGCTGTGGGATATTTATTCGGGACGGTGACAGCGTTTAAACGCCTATAGTCGCCGCATGGCCTCAAAGAGTTGTCCTTTTTCTGCTCCATATGGAGGGGACTGCTGGAGGGACGGCAGATGCCAGCCTCTATCCAAGCATCAAACTCAGCTTTCGCAGCCTTGAGCTTATCAGGAGCCAGTCTACGAGGACGCTCAGCTATCGGAGGGCCGGTGGTTATGATATGATGGAGGACCTCGCTGTCTCTAGGGACTGTGGGTTTAGAAACGCCCGTGATCTCTGGAAAGTCAGCAAAAATCTCCGCTGGTTTGGATCCGGGAGCTACTGCAGAAACAGATACAACCGGGAAGTCTCTGACCCGTGCAAGAGAATAAACCTTGGTGAAGGGATCAACCAGACGACTTCTTTTAAGATCAACCAAAAGGTCATAATGGTGTAGCAGATCAGCACCGATGATGGGATGAGGTACATCAGCAATGCAGAAGCTCCATCGAATGGGGCAACGAAGGCCAAGGTTAAGAGTAAGCAAAGACTCGCCATAAGTGTTAATCAGCGAATTATTGGCTGCAAAGAGTCTGAAGGAGCTCCACACAGCTTAGGCTCTGCTGGGAACAGCGAAATGTCTGCACCGGTGTCGATGAGAAATTTCCTGCCGGAAATGCGATCGAGCACTTGGAGACGTTTAGAAAAACAAGGGCCTTCTGAAGCCGTCTCCTCAACAGAAGGTTGAGTTAGTTTTTTTGAGAAGGTTGTTGAGGGTTTGATTTTTTCCAATCCTCAAATTTAGATCACCACTCCCTGCAAGAGAGGGGATTGTTCGCATACTTGCGATGTGCAAGACATAGGGCTGAGGAATCACGGCTGGATGAGCGATCTCGCCTAGACCTGCCTTTGGATTGAGAGCTGGATGAGTCTCGGTCCTTAGCCGAATCTTTGGAAAGCGTATCAACTTTGCGTTCTAAGCGATCCAGACGCTTCACGATGGCCTCAAGGCTGACGGGGTTGGACTGATTCGAAGAAGCGGCGTTGATTTGGGGATCGAGAACATTGGAAATTGATAAGTCACTGGAGTTCATGGTTTCAACAATTTTATCAGCCACCTGCGCGAGTTTGTGGAGGTCAATTACCTCAGAGATTGACAAAGTGGCTTGGCAATGGGAGGGAAGCTGGTCGAGGAAGACAGAACGAAGAATGTCATTACCCGCACCAGTATTTAAGCTTCGCAGACGATTCAGAATAAGCGAGGGTTTACCGATTGTAGAGACTTGGCTTTTGATAAGCTGGCGAAGGCGCGTTTCGGCGATGGCACCGTAAGTGTCAATTAAACGCTTTTTGACTTGGACAATGTCTCTAATAGCTTCAAAGGCTTCCATATCTAACTTTTCGGAGATAAAGTCCGCTTTCGTCGCACCCGTCGTAATACCGGCATTCCTGAGAGTGATCTCCGCCTGCGCGAACCATGCCGCCGGATTGTCGCGGGAAAAGGAAGCAATTTTGGGTTGCCGATATATCGCATTTACTGCCGAGACGTGGGGCGCTGCTTGGTTGACAGCTGGGTAGTTCTGACGCTATATGAGCTGCTGCATTTGCTGCTATAGAGCCGCGAATGCTGCATCGTCTACAGGCATTTTGGCGAAAAGAATGTACGCGAGTCTAAAACCTAGTGCGTGTATAGCTATTTCTACGCGATTTGAAAGTGCACGTAGAAAATAGAAAATTTCACCTAAATTGCCTTACGCCGCAATGCGTATCACAAGCTACTCTAGCAGTGCTCGCAGGCACATACAGTAATTAAAAAGCTAACCTATGCTAAACTTAAAATTATATAATCGCGTGTAAAGCTGCGAGAGACCACTTTTCCGCTTGCAAAACAACAAAAATAATTTAAAAAAAAAAAAGAATTTCATTAAATAATGTGATGAGATAATGCGTAAATTTAATAAAATTGCAAAATTGAAATACGTTGACTCAGAAATACTAAACAGTTTCTCTATCACTTGCACGAGAACGCAGTCCAAAGCACAACACGCGAATTTCAAAATGTCCGCCAAGTTCTCGGAACGAGCGAGCGTTGCGCGCGAATTCCGCGAATTCAAAGCTCGCGAGTTAACATTCGCCGGGCAACAACAATTCTCTGAACGCGTGACCGTTGCGCGTGAATACCATGGATTGAAAATCTTGCGAGCAAAAGCGCGCCGAACAATGACAATTCCCGGAAGGCCGAGAGGATGTAAACACTTTTCGGAAATCACGCAATAATCATGTTATGCCACGAACTACGCAAATTTATGGTCGCACGCTGTATTCGCACGCATACCTTATAAAGAATGAAAACTCTTGAGGATGCCGTTGATAATTGCTGGGCGACCTCGGAGAAAACTCGACGAGGTGCAGCAACGGTAGGCACGTTCCTCACACGTTGCTCAACGGGTGCGTTAAAAGGCGCCGGTGACGGTGGGTTCACGCAGGGATGCACCCGGAGATCTGCTACACAGCGTGCTGAGTGCTGCCGATGTCCTCGCGTTGCTCGACAGATGCGTTTGAAGGCACGCGTTTCATGCAAGTACGCACCTGGAGATCTGCCGATGAAAGACTGCAATGTCTCGGAGATGACTCGACGTGGCACGAACGATTGCGCCGGTGCGCTTGAGGCTCTGCGCCGTAGATTTAACACGTGTGCGCCGGCGTGCCAGCACGCACACGGAAACTTGTAAAGTCCTCCTCGTGGGCGAGACGGGCGCCTAACAGGCTGCCGCGGTGATGGCCAGCTACTCTTGCGTGACTCGAAAGTGCGCGCAAGAGGTAACAATAGGCCGCGGCAGGCTCCAACCTGCCTCCTCCTCCTCGGCTTGTAGTCGGGGTCACCAATGTCGGATTTTAGGGAGAGGAAAGAGAATGAGTCGAGTGTCTGGTAACGAGGAGGTTTTATTAGAGGAGGTACAGCGGACACCCGTCCGCACGCTCGTAGGCTCGAGCACTGACTGCTGCACGCAGGCGGCTTCTCGCCAAGCGCAGCATGGCAGCTTCCCCCACTCTCTCAGTTAGAGAGAGAGAGAGAGAGAGAAGATCGCAATCCCTACAGGACCGCCTGCTGAGTTATACCTCTAGTCGCACAACCGCAGGAAGTTCAAAAGTTCATAATTCCCAAACATTCCGCCCGCCATCAACCGCCAGGTGGATTAAATTCCGATGGTGCTGGTATGATGGCGAGTTGCTGAATTCCGAGTGGATTCAGTGGTTGCCGTCTTGAGTTTCTTCTTGTCAGATTCTGAGTTCCCTGATGAAGTAGTCCAATATCTTCTGAGAGTAAGCATTTACTATACGAAGATTATCCGTACGTAAGAGTGCAGTGAATTCCACTTCATTTCGTGAGATGAGTGCTGCCTTCTTGAAGTAGATTGAGACGGTTGTTGAGCCGTCTATTGCTGTCAAAATGACTGAGTTATCCATTCAGAAATTGCCAACTGGACAGCTGAAATTCATTGAAGTTCAGAAACCAAGTGAGAAATGAGTTTAATAACTTATTAATGAGAAATAATGCCAAAGTGAGTGTATAAATATCTTCTGAATCTTCTTTGAGTGGTTGTTACAGCCTTGAGTTGAGCAAATCTTCAATTGAGTCAACAAGCATCATGAAGTTTCAATTTGAGAACGATGTCGTCCATAGTCTGTTGGTAATGAAATATTATTGATTTCACGTTCGGTTTTCCCACTTACGTCATATGACATGCAGTAGGTGGGCTGAGTATCCATGGCGTGTCATCGTTGATGAGAGTTGTACTAAGTTGAGTTCGTTGTTGAGAATGTTGCGAAGGTAGTACTCCATTGGAAATAAGACCATATGAAAGCCGTAATGGAACCATTCGGATGAGTAGCCACTGACCATATATAGATGAACAGCTGATGACAATGCTGTAAGAGAGCACACAAATACAAATCCAGCACTTGTATGTTTTTGGATTCACGTTCCTTCAATGAGTTGATGAGTCGTTCCGCTAGATTGATCCCAGTGTAAGTGAAGGATGGTGATGGGGTGGTCCAGCGTCCTAGATAGTTGCCTCATGAGTTGCTGAGTCCGATGAGTCCGATATCTTACACAAGTTACAGAATCTCGAGTAAATAACTTGGCCGAAGCTCAGCTTCCAATAATCCGAATTTACTGCCTGATGTGTGCATAGTGAGTTTTCTCGGTGCCCCCGAGAAATATTGTTATGTGAGAATGCCGAATGATCAGTGATGAGTTGACTGCACTGTATTAATGTAGCTGGATGTTGAGTGATATTCCTGTTGAGTTTTGTAACCAGCCTCGTTTATGATTCCTTCTGAGTCTATACAGTCAATCTATTGAGTCGATGAATCCGTGGGAGTTGAAAATTTTCAGCCTATTGAGTTCAAGATGGAAATGAACTCGCTGAGTTTCTTGATCCAGAAGAAATTTCTTTGCTTATCAGATCAGCTATGAGTCTCGTTTCTGTTGAATTTTGCCCTTTGCCGTCAAATTATCACAGGCTAGCATTACCTAGCCAGTAATGTTGAGTACTCTATTGAGTGATGAGTGTTGTCTGACGAGATCTTATGAATTTTCTAAAAGTGATGTGGCTGCAGTGAGTGTGATCTTTTCCTCTATCTGGAAGGTGTTCCTCTTCTCGTGAGTCTGTTTGAGTTAACCGTGATGATTATTTTCCTTTTGTTGTTAGAATAACTCTTTGACTAAGTGTAACCCTGGTTCCAAGAAATTCCTTCCATGATGAGGCACGTGAGCTCATGTGGTATGTGCATACCAAATTCTGATCTGTCCATAAATGAAAATGAGCGCTTGGCAACTGAACATTGTCCAAACATACCGTGTGAGTAAACCTTGCCGCTCTGAACTCCAACCTTGATATGGAGTATGGGGTGAGTGTTGCTTTCCTTCTTGATGAGGCTATGGTAAGAGAGTTATGCGTTGCAATCAAACTATAGATAACCAATTTTTAGTACCACATTGTCCTGGGTTATTACGCCTTTTTAATTGTCATATAAACGTTGAAGTAGTGTCCAGTGTAAAGTCCGTGAAATATCTGTATAAATATGTTTATAAAGGTTACGATGCTGCAAATATTATATTATAGTTGAAGAGCCAAATAACGAGAGGGTAGTTAATCACGACGAAATTCGTAGTTTTATAGAATCGCGATATGTTAGCCCAGTTGAAGCATGTTATCGTATTTTAAGTAAATCATTATAGTGTAAAAGTCATGTATCATATGCTTCGCAGTTCATTTGCCTCAACAACAGTCAATTATAATTAATGATATTGATGATAGTGTTGCAGGGGAGACTGCATTCAATTGAAGCAGTCCATTATTAGCTTATTTTGATTTGAATAAACAAGATATTTGAGCTAGACAATACACTTATACTGAAATTCTGACTCATTATGTCTTCAAACATCATACTGATAATGGTCATAAAATTTATAGGTGGTCAAACCGGAAGTTTCATTATAATTGTATTGGACATATGTATTCCGTAAGTCCAAGTCAGGTAGAGTTATTTCGATTAAGATTACTTTTATTAAATTGTTGGGGCGCAAAAAGTTCTGATGAATTAAAAAATGTAAATGGTGTTCAGTATATGACGTTTTCGAAAGCTTGCTTAGCATTAGGTCTTATAAATGATGCTGAGGAATGGAGTAGAGCTATACAGGAAGCTGTACGTTGGATGATGCCAGGTAGTTTACGTTTGTTATTCGTATTTTGATTCATTGTCAACCTGTGCATTCAGAGGAACTTTGAGAAAATTTTAAAGATGCATTATCAGAAGACTATTCCATTATTTATGAAATTTTGATAGCTGAAAATCATGATATTGCGAATTTTCCATCGATGCCTCAATTAGTAGTGAATAACCATATTAAGGATAGTAATGCATTATATGGTAACTTAGCAGATATGAGCAATAGCCAATGTAATATGTTAAACTGTGATCAAAAAGAAATTGTTGATACGATTTTAAAAGTATAAAATGTTATTGATGATACTAGCTCTAAGGATTTTTATATCTATGGTCCTGGTGGTTCTGAGAAAACTTTTGTATATACAACATTGTATAATTTGTTAAAAAGTCGAAGTAAAAATGTTTGTTGTGGCTGAATCCATCTCAAATCAGGTGGCCCGCGTATGCCTATGTCACCCATTATTTTGGGATAAAAGTATTTTTGTTCTTCTCCAAAAATTATTTGATCCGTATATTTTTATTTTTTTGCTGCAAAATTTCATGCGTTCAGCAACGCCGCAAAATTCCGAGAAAAACCTTACTTAGAAATAAATTTTTTCAAGGTAATTTTCAAACAGCTACTGCTTCACCAGTTTTTTAAGCTTTTTAGCCTGTAACACATAATTTCACTCAGGTTTGAGCCTTCTTTTATGGTCTGTACGTTATTAAAAAAAAAATAAAAAAAGCCCGAGTTATGCACTTTTTACTGAAAAATGAAGTTTTTAGAAAAATGCATTTTTCTCGAAAAAGCCTGTTTTCTTTCCTCGATTTTTTTTTGTTATGATAGAGGACGTAAATAGCTATCTAGGCGTATCTGTCGGATTCGGGGGTTTTGACCTGGGATAGCGATCCACTAATGAGATAACACACAAATAAATTTTTCAGGCTTAACGTTTTATATAGTGATATAACAATGATATAACAGTCGATATAAAGATGTTTATCTTTGAGCGTATATAAGTAATACACATGTAAGTACATGCGGATACTTGTACGAGTGTATGTGTATACATGTGTCCGCTAGATGGCTATCGTTTGCCTAAAGGTTTACCAAGATAAGTTCGGTTTCTGCTATAT
>JAYJLV010114966.1:0-10993 GCA_036873485.1 Torymus texanus | reverse complement strand
ACAAAATGAGTTGGATTCTACGTTAAAAGAATCCGCTCCTTCATTTTCGACAATCAAAAAGTGGACAGCGGAATTTATACGTGGCTGTACGTCAATCCAGGATGATGAACGCACGGGACGCCCAAAAGCGGCCGTGACCGACGAAATCGTCTCGACAATCCACAATATCATCCTAGACGATCGTCGATTGAAGGTACGAGAAATCGCTGAGACTGTAAACATCTGGTTAGACCGCGTCCACCACATTTTGCATAATGTTTTGGGTATGCGAAAGCTGACTGCTCTAATAATTTTTTTCAATTTAACGGTAAATTTTATCAGCAAATGTTTGGCTCAGCAATGGGCAATCCGATTAGTCCGATTTTAGCTGACATTGTTATGGAGAATTTGGAGACCTACTCTATAAAACAACTTAAATTTAATCCGTTGTTTTATTTCCGCTACGTTGATGACATCCTTTTGTGTATCCCGAAAAATATGATTGATACAACCATCAATGTTTTTAACTCATACGACCAAAATTTACAGTTTACAGTTGAATTACCAGTTATTAATAATATCAGTTTTTTGGACATTAAAATAATTGTCAATGAACAGCGTTACATTGTTACTGATTGGTATCATAAAAAAACTTTTTCTGGTCGTTACTTAAATTATTTTTCACACCACCGACATTGCAACAAAATAGCCATAATTTATAGTTTAGTTGGTCGAGCCATAAAATTATCACATTTCAGTTTCCATAAAAACAATCTTGCCTTTATTAAAAAATTATTATTACAAAACAATTATCCTTTGAACTTATTAGAATTATTTATTAAAAAACGTTTACGTAAATTATCGAATACACATAATACTACACAAAACAATATCATTAGCAATAAAAGGTTCATTGTTCTTACCATAATTTAAAGAAATGGAAAATTTTATGAATTATCTTTTTAAAAAACATAACACCAACATAATCTATAGTGAGAATAATAAATTGAACAATATTATTAAATTAGGAAAAGATATGACAAAAATCGATGACAATGCTAATGTCGTTTATCAAATTTACTGTAAAAATTGTGATGCCTCGTACGTTGGCCAAACTGGTAGACGTTTGGATGTCCGAATAAAAGAACATACACGAAAATATACCACACAGGACAACAATTCATTCTTATATATACATGCAATTAATAATAAACGTAGTATCGATCTGTTGAACATCAAAATTCTTGACACTGAATGCAATAGAGGCAAAAGATTGTTTTCTGTAGCTCTCTTTATCCATACTCAAAAAAAATTACATGAATAAACAATTCGAAATCACAAAACTACCTAACGAATATACATCGTCAATAAAAAATTGCGATTTTACGCGTATATAAATTATATTGAAATTTTTACGTCTTTAATATTTTAATTACAAAAATGCTTCAAACGAGAGGTATTTGGAGTATATGCGCATTAAGAGGTAACATGCCCACGTTATTAAAGTCATCATTGTGTAAACATCGAGGCTAGTATGATTGGTAAGATTCTTACCAATACATGTAGCCCGGTTACCCCTCTCATTGCGCTAATGTATTATTGTACATTTCTCTCTATGTACCCCCGTTTTTTCTACACATAGTCGCTATTTCGTACCCACACATGTTCAGCTACTTTATATAAAAGCACTTGTTATCAAATTGTAAAACCATTGTCCCGCAGAATACCATTCCGTTAAGAAAATAATTTTTTTTGACGTTTGCGTTTGTGAGTATAGTGTAGTTAATTTTATAAGATTTACTGTGTAAAAACAAACATATGTTTATAATTTGGTGTTTTCCTGTAATTAATTTATAGCCCTGAAGAGGAGAGCCTAATAAAAAGCTCTTGAAACGTTGGAATTTAAAAATTGAAATAAAAAACTGGGTTTGTTTTTTATTTCATCCTTCTGGTAGTACGGCCATAAACTTCTAAGAATAATTTAAATTTTCAAAAAAGCACATACGAGTATTAGTCGCGTACAATACCGCGTTTTTTTACATAGTGACACTATTATATGGTGTTGTTTAAGAAAATTAAAAATATTATAACACACAACCATGCCAAACATATTCGAAGAATATTATTGTATAATGTTTCATGAAAGATTTCTATAAGGCTTGTAAAATATTTTTAGAAAGTAAATATAAATCGATGACCAAAAGCATTTCATAAAATCTTCGGTAAACCTTTCTGCAATATTTAATAAAATTTTATCTGTTTCTTTTTGGAAAGATTTCACGAAATATTTTTCGAAAAGCTTTGGAAAAGCAAACACAAATATTGCTTGAAACGATTCTTCATTTCTAAGTTTGAATATTTCTAGAAATATTAATAAAATGTTAAGTCTTGAGCCGTAGTATTTCTGAAATATTTTTCTGAAATATTTTTGTAAATATTTTGGTTTACTTTCTGTTATATTGTGGTAACATTTCAGAAAGTTTTCCGTGATCAATTAATTTAATTGTACTTTTAAATTTATAAATTGAATGAAAAGGAGATTTATAAAATAAAAATGTAATTTAGTTTTTTTAAATAAGTTAGAAAAAAAATAAATGTAGAAGACATGTACGGTAATAAATAACTGTTATTTATCGTTATACCGATTTAAACCATTAAGGTAGTAGAAACATAAATTTAATTTGAAGAAAATAATTGCCAAAGAATTGGCGATAGTTTTTTATTGTTGACAATTCTATTATATTATATTACTCTCTATATTTTTATTGTTTTAAGTAGTTTATACATACTAATGTAATTGCAATAAGGAAAATATATCAAACAAGTTCGATCTAAATATTACTTTTCATTGAGAAACTCGATTAATTCAAATATTGATTATCGATTATTTATCTGATGTTTAGGACGGGGAAAAAAAGATGAAAGAACATCTAGATAATGAAGAAAAACAGATAAAACAAGAGAATTTGAAAGATGACTTGGAAGAAAAGGATAGTAATGAGGATGATGATGACGAAGATGAAGATGAAGTGCAAGACAATGTTGTTCCAGAAATTGAGGTAATAATAGCATATACTTCATTTTATACATTGCATGATTAAAGTAGTAGTAAACTATTTATATCTGTTTGTGCTGTACCGAATTATTAAAAATTTTTATAATCTGGTTAGTAAGAAAAATTTCTAACCTTTGGAAAGTGAATTCTGATCAGGTTTTGAAATGCTTTAGTTCTCTATACATGACTAATTTGATCATATTTGAATTCCCTATTTGCATTCCTTTCGACATTTTATACCGTTGGTGTTTTTGTAAATTACTTCCACGATGTTCTTATAGTGACAAGAATCCAGTATCTGGGACACGGTAAGTTCAAAAATAAATTCGGCTTCAAAAATATTTGGACTAGGTAAATTGAGACAGAGATAAAGATGAAAGTAGACATGCGGTTTCTTTTTTTTTTCTCCTAGAGTCTTTGTGATAGTATGTTACACCTTTAATAGCCTGCACAGTATTATTTTTCTTTTAGCCGTCCCAGGCCCCTACGGATTTTAATGTATCCTTACCCTTGCGGTAAGGACCCTAATCTAGCTTCTTTATGGCGAGTTAATATTCTTGGAACTTTTTGCATTTTTCGTCTTACAAAATTTGTAGATTGTTACAATACACGGTATACAGATGATTTAGAAATTTTTACAGGCAAATGGTTTTTGATCCGATTTAAACTATTGGTAGTGTTACGTACGAGGAGAAGACGGAGTGAATGGAAAGAATATATTTTTTATGCGACTTATTCATTTCATTCACCCCGTCTTCTCCTCGTACATAACACTAGCTAAGTTAATAATTTGTCGTTCTTCTTTTCAGTCCACCTGTTTTTTTAGTACCGTAAACTTTAGGATTTTTTAAGAAACTATGAATAACTTTGACAGATCTTTTTAGTTTTTGTGATATCTTTCGAAGGCTTAATCCAGATTCACGAAATGCTTCAATTCGTCCCTTTTCGTGATTAGTTAAATACTTGCCTCTCGGCATTAACTATTTGTTAATTCAAATAAAATAATCTCTTAAGAACAAGTTTTATTCGCCTGGAAAAACTTTCGTTACATTCTACAACCCTACAGATGGAGAACATGTCTGCATTACGGACAGCGTTACAATTATTTTAATCTAAACGATAACGTACATATACTTAGATGTTTAAACAAAACAAGTTAGTTCCATAACTAACAAAATATTCATAAAGTCCTGAAAATAAATAAAATTGTATACTTTGAACTAGTTCAATTTATGTTGTTTTATAAAAAATTAATGTAAAGTACCGATAGAAAAAATTATCTCTCGAAATAATTCAATTTTTGAAAATGTTTATAGTTATGAGACTGAAAAATTTATAATTATTTATTTTTTTTTTTTTAATAAAGCAAAAAAATAATTATTTCCATGGCTTATTATGCCCTTAACCAATATAAGTCATCAGTATTCTTCATTTCTAATATGTCAAAACAATTTTGTAGAGTTTTTCTGTAACTTTTAAAAACATAAACTACTTATAAATATAAATTGTGAGTGTTTCTATAGTTATGAAACGAACTGTGTATACGTAATTGAATTTCAAAAAAGAGCGTTGCCACATATGCAAATGTTTCTTTTTGTTGGTAAAAATTATAAACTGTATACTGTAGATGATGTTTATAAAATTACATGTCCATAGATAGTGAAACAATTTATGATACACGGACCGTGTGGAAAGTTGAATATGAATTCCCCTTGTATGGACAATGAAACAAACAAATGCACAGAAAATTTTCCAAAATCATTTAATAATGTTACAGACTATAATACAACAGGATATCCCATTTACCGGCGAAGTGATGATGGTAAAAATATAATATTTAATGCAATATATAATAAAAAGTGATACGCTGATAATAGGTTCTTTTATATTTCATAGTTTTTATCCCACGAAAACCTCTCTCTCCTTCTCTCTCTCTCCTCTCTCTCTCTCTCTCACTCTCCCCCTCTCTCTGCAACAACTCTCACACCTTGATCGACCTCTTCATCACCAAAAACCAATATCCGGTATACCGCTACACAAAACCTCCGCAACCTTCATAGCAGGCCATGATTTCATTGAGCTGGTCTTACCCTGCAAAAATCATCTACCTCTCACCAAGTCCCTCCTATCTCGCAGCCTCAAAAAGATAAACCCCGATTTGCTGGATTGTAATCTCTCCAATAGTCTAGCCGAACTCCCTCCGTCCGCACATCCGCCAACCCTCAGTTTTATCACCCGTTCTCCTTCTTCTGGTATTGTTATGGGCCCCTGCCCGACCGACGTCTATGAAGATGAGCGCCGGCTTACCAAAGCCATCATCTCCGCGTTCGACGCCTCCGCACCTCTCCGATCGATCGTTCTCTCCTCTCGCCGTAAACCCTGGGTGAGCCCTGAGCTGCGCTCTCTCATGTGCGCTCGTGATCGCGCATACAGGACCGCTCGGGCATCGCGCTAGGCGGTGGACTATCAGAGCTTCCGAGTCGCTCGTGCGAAAGCGTCAAATGCCCGCGACTTGGCAAAAAATCGACATATCGCGTCGTGTCTTGAAGAAACTGTGAGTCCTGAAGCTAAATAGAAGGAACTCCGGTGACTCCGTGTGTCTGGCTCCAGCACTCCCTCACCATTCCGGTACTTCGACTCCGAAACTCGAAATAAGCACTTTGCAGCAACGGTCAATCGTCACCCGCCCGCCACAGAATCTGACTACGACGTCATAGCGCAGCAACCACCGCACACCAACACCGACAGCCAGTTCAGCCTCCGCCCCGTGACGTCAAGTGAAGTCTTGCAAGCCATCAACCGCACATCATCCAAGCCGTGATGGCATGACTGCACAAATGATCAAGCTAGATGCTAGAACAGCACTCACCAGCCTCACTTCGCTTATCAACTCATCCATAACGAATGCTGTTTTTCCATCGGAGTGGAAGAAATCCCTCATTCGACCGCTAGCGAAGGCGAGAGCAATGCGGCTTCCATCCGACGCCTGGCCCATAGCCCTGCTCCTGGAATGCTCCAGGCTGCTCGAGCGTCCGGTCCACGACCAGCTGTCGGGCTATCTCGAGGTCCATAGTCTCCTCCATCCTCGCCAAGATGGTTTCCGACGCGGTCATAGTACCCAGACCGCCCTATTAGGCGTGCTTGTGGATGTAAGGCAAGCCATCGACGACTGAATGCTCCCCATCCTCATTCTGTTCGATTTCTCGAAGGCCTTCGACTCCATCCCTCATGCATGCCTGCTCGCCAAGCTGAGAGCCCTAAACATCACCGACCACGCGCTGCGATGGTTCTTCGACTACCTCACCGGCCGTCTCCAGGCCGTTGTTGATGAAGGTGGCTCGATTTATGATTGGTTTCGCGCGTCGTCGGGCGTCCTGCAAGGCACTGTTCTAGGACCGCTCTTATATTCGCCAACTACATCAATGATCTGCCCACGGCGCTGTCCTTCGCACGTATCTTGATCTACGCCGACGACACGCAAGTCTACATTCACTTTTCGCCACCGGACCTCCGCCAAGCCATCGCACGCACCTCCATCGATGCCCAGGCCGTCGCAAATTGAGCCAGAGGAAACGGCCTGCTTCTCAACCCTCTGAAAACCAAGGTTATGATTGTCGGCAGTGAGCTGTATACCACCAGGCTCGACCTCACATCTTTCCCGAGAGTTATGATCGATGGTCATGCGCTACCTTTCGTGCCTAAAGCCCGCAACCTCGGCGTCATCATCACCCCAACCCTGGATTGGAAACAGCACATGAGCGAAATTACTCGTAGGATCTACATCACTCTCTATACCTTGAGATTCCATCGTCGCTCACTTTCGCGATCGCTGAGGAAAAGCCTCGTAGAGAGCCTCGTTCTTCCGCGTTTTGACTACGCGTGTGTGGTCTACCACCACCTTGACAACACACGCGTAGTCAAAATCAAGGTTGCCCTGAGGGCCTGTGTACGGTTTGTCGCCGGCCGCCTTCCGTTCCTAGCACATGTTACTCCGCATCTGCTTGAACTGCGCTGGTTGTCTGCGCTCAGGCGCCGTGAATACTTCATCGGCCCTCTAGCCTACTCGGTCGTCGCGAACGACACCACCGTCTACCTCGCTGAGCGTTTTCGCAGACGGCAGTGCCTCGACCTGACTGTGCGTCGATCCGAGAGGCGTCTGCCGCAGGCTTTTGTGCCGCAGGCACGACTCTCGTGTACCTTACTTACCGCGCGACTCTAGCGTACGTAACCGTGTTCGTTGCGTACGTGCGATGTTTCCGCTCCCGTCTCTCGTTGTTATGTTTATTGTTATCGCTTACTCTTATTTTTACTCTCATCTTTACTGCCATTGTTATTTTTACTTTTATATTTTATATTTACTCTATCTCCACTGTTATTATACTCTTTTCGTTACTACCCTCGCTATCGCTCACATTTGTTATATTTTTTATATTTTTTATATTCTCTTATTTTATTGTTTATACTCTTTTATAACGCTGTAACACCAGCTACAACATCCGACATTTTCGTTCCGTTCTCCAGCCTAATCTTCCGGCCGCTCAGCAGTGCACGTACGCATGGTAAAAAATGTACACTACCGATCTCTTCAGTGGACTTAAATTTTGGAGATAAGTAGCAGTCATTCTATTCTAAATCGCCTCCGGATTAATTAGAAAAAACATTTAGTGCGTTCTATAAAGTTTTCCGCTGTAGACAGATTTTTTAAGGGAAAGTGCCCGCTGTACGTCGATCTCAAGGTCCTTCTGTCGACAACGTGTGTGATTCTGCAGTCATCAAGCGGGCAATCGACCTCTGTGTGGGCGTTGCTGGATTCCGAGCACGTGGCGCAAACGCTTTCGCTGGACATAACCGATGTTAACGTATCAGTATCGGGAGTGGGAGAAAAGATAACTGCTGTATCTAGGAGCCGTATAGCTGTTCTATATATTAGAATCTGACCAAAATTTTCAATTTCCCTTTAAAATTTCAGCTCAGGAAATTAACGTCAGTGATTCCACTTACGCAATTTGTGAGGCAATGGTGGCCTCATCTGGGCCGAGCTGGCCGATCCCGACTTCGATAGGCCTTCAAGAATCGACGGCATTCTAAATAGCGATTCCTGCGCAGCTGTTCTGTTACCTGGGATCAAGAGGGGCTCGCCTGGAACGCCAGTCGCTCTGCACTCTGTATTTGGCTGGGTACTAATGGGTGCTGCTGCTGATCCTCGCGACGCCCATCGCGTCAGTCTCTATCACGCCGTCTCCGACAGTGCGCTCACAGAAACTGTAGCTTGTTTCTAGGAACTTGAAGCAATTCCAAATTCCGAGAGATGTCGATTTTCAAAGTATTGTGTGGCACGATTCAACAAATCTACCTCTGGTACAGCTTGTGCACCATTTCTTGCTAATGCATGCATGCTTCAGCTAGCAGAGAGCGAGTAGAAAGAGTTTACAGCCGGCGCTGAAGTCATTAAAAAGGGCCGATACCTAGACGACCTTTTTTCCGGGGGAGATACACTTGGAGAAGCCACTCTCATTCGAAATCAACTTTCGTAAATTCTACATTTCGTAGATATGGAAGTGGGCGACGAACAATCCCGACCTAATAGCAGATTTAGGGATTTCTAATTCGGAGTTGAAAAGCAACTTGTTTGAGGACGAGGAAACCGTGTCAACATTGGGGCTGCACTGGTCAACTGTGGAAGACGCATTTTGTTTTAAAATATCGAAATTGCAGCCTTTTTAAACTGTAACGAAGCGTACCGTTTTTTCCGAAATCACCAAGATGTTTGACCCGGTTGGATGGTTGTCTCCCGTTATTATAGCCGCGAAAATTACGTTACAAAATCTTTTGATGCAAGGTAGTAGCTGGGACGATCTTGTTTTGAGTAACTTCCACAAATCATCGCTTTCTTTCAGATAGGAGCTTATCGAGTTGGAGCGGCTTCGCATTCCGAGTTGGATCAGCACATATAAATCTTCAGAGTGGCAACTGCATTGTTTATGTGATGAGTCCGGAAGGGCTTACGGTGCGATTGTATTCCATTGTGTACAATGATCCCACAGTGTAGATTCGATTATTGACCGCTAAGTCTAATTTGACACCTATCAAGGCAATAAGACATATATCTTAGCAAAGCTCGAAAAGCCACCAAGCAGGTATTTTAAAGCTGGTGTTGGCTTGGTTACAAGATAATCCGTCTCGGTGACGGCCTTTCATCGCTAACAGCGTGAGTGACATCATTATTTTACTGCCCGCCACCATCTAGACACGTTGTGTCTAGAGACAATTCATCCGACTTAACCGCTCGAGAAATTTCACCCCTGCTTTTGCGAAATTCCTCTCTGTGGTGGCAGGGGACCCAGTGGTTGCAACGACCGCCAGAAGTATGAACCCAATCCGCACAGCAGAGCTTTACCACCGATCTTGAAGCTCGCCAAATGAGTTCCATACACGACTCCAGGATTAAACAATGAGTGTCCTAATTTTCTAGTCAAGTTTTCTTCATTTGACAAACTTCTTCGAGTTTTAGCGTATATTTACAGCTGGCGAGTGATGGCAAAAACTCGTGCCTCGTATCGGCGACTCTCTTGGTTATCTGCGGCGGAGTTCAACGCTGGGTGCTCAATTTTATTATGGCTTGTACAAAAGCAAGTCTCCTTCGTCGAAATATCAGCACTTCAGTCGCAAAAAACGATTTCCAAATCGAGCTCAATCTTCCGATTTTCACCGTTTCTCAACCAAGAAGGGCTATGAGGGTCAGCGAACCCCTACAGAATTCATTCTTGAATGAAAGTCGACTTTAAAACCGTGTTCGTTATCCGAAGAGAAAAAAGTTTATATCAAGCAAGCGATTTTATCCGTGTCACTTTAACTTTGTATGACTGGTTTTAATGTACGTTATTCTTGCGATTGTATATCATTATACTTCGTTCATGATTAATGGATTTGTCGGTTGATGCCTTGATTTATACATTTATTTTACTTGAATTCATAACCTGCCAAATGAATGTTTTGCTTTTTTTTTTTTTTTTGTATGTCCATGCCGTTTCGCTATCAATTTAAATTTATTTCATTTGGTATATTGTCATGCGAAAGAGAGTAAATAATCAGTGCCAACGGTAGTACCTTTGTTATTATATACGTTCTGTCTCTAGCTTTAATAACAGTAAGACGATAGCCGCGGCCTCGTTATTATAGTGCAAAATTTCATTGTGATGCCTAGTATATTACATCTTTGACATACTATTACCGGTTAGTTCTTTATCGTATGACTTACACTGTCACAAAACTCGCAAGAGTCGGCAGCCGTTGCAGTTTTTCTGCATGCATTTGTGTTATGCCTGCTTTCCTTACACTTTCAACATATGCCGTATTCTTTTATTATATAGTACTATATTACCGCATTGCCCATGATCTGATAGTACTGGCAGTGACTTCAGTTCATTTGGTTTAGCTTGTATGCATCCATTCAATGTGCTAGCGAACTTCAAAATTTGCAGATCAATTCTAATTTATTTTGTGCTACTTTACAACGAAATGATATATGGTCTTTACTCTTACAGTAAACACATGCTGCATTTAAACAAGATAATGCTTTATGATTGTGATCTTGTAAGAATTGGAAATTAAATGTTCTGGCTATATTGAGATTCGTCTTACAAAATTACATAATATGCTAGCTTGATCATTCCATAGCATATTCTGTTTAACTAAATTTTATTCTATTTCTATAGCCTCTTGTATTGCGGCACTCATATTCACCTGCTCTCCTATTTCTAATCATGTTCCTTGTTTTAAGTCTTTTTAAACTTGTAAAGGGGCGCATGCATAAAGGGCGAGTAGCCGCGCATACGCCGCGACAAGATTCGAATCTCGCGCGCTTGCACGTATCGCGACTACAAGGGTGGGTCAATAAGTCCTTAGAATAAGGCATTAAAAAATTTTTTTTTTCGTAAATTTTTTTTTATTTTTCAACAT
>JAYJLV010114935.1:0-10997 GCA_036873485.1 Torymus texanus | reverse complement strand
ATTATTTACTCAAATAATTTTGATACGTACAACTCTTCAGCCCTAAACTACATAAAATACCAATAATTTAAGCCCAACTGTATTAAAATTCATCACCTCTATGGATCTGTACGTTACGCCAAAGCCTAAATTTTGAAATGTTCATATATTGAGACAATGTAGATCTAGAACTCTCATTTTTGGCTTATTGTACTATAAATGTAACATACTTATAGTATATTAGTTTAAAATTTTATTAATGTTTTAAATTTCTTTTTTACAGATCATTTTAACCTGCATAAAATTGTTATGCGTAAAGGTACATTATTATATATAAAATTTTCGCCATAAGGAAGTAGATAGCGTTTGTGTAAAAATGTCGATAAGCTCAAACTTTTATTTCAATATATGAAACATAGGAGACCCCGAGAGCATAAATTTTTTAAATTTTATCACTATACAGTGCTTCGGTCTTACATAAGAGAGACTCACGTACTACTTAGGTAAGAGCATTTCATCCGCAGAACTTCCAGATCCATTAACCATATTTTTTCCAATTACGCTCACCCACATGCACTGGGATTACGTATTAATTTGGATTTGCGAATTTCGTAACTCGGTTAAAGCGCAAAGACTACTAGAGCTCGCCAACTCGGTAAGAGGTTTCTCCGGGACGACGACTCTCCGAACAACTTCTGTTCGCGTTGAGAGAGCGTATAATCCAAATGTAGCGCGCGCTGACTCTCAACCAGCGTCCGATGTATACCCGCCGGTAAGATTAATCGAGAGATGTTTCGCGCGCGCACATTGCGATCGTTGCGATAAATATGCGTACATCCGTTTTTTATGCTTGTCGATGCGCCTTCATTAAAGTGCATCGTTCACCGTTCGAAGTGAAAGTGAAATGCGCGCGTGTTATCGTTACCGATGCGGAGCGCAAAGACCTCTTGAGATCGCACACACGTTTGAAGAGCTTTGATTCATTGACTATAGCTATGCTGTAAAATCATTTCCCATCGTATGTCTTCGTAGATTTTTATGATTTTATATACTTTTTCTTTGTCAGTTCAAACGTATTGGATAACAGGTTTTATGCGCTGAATTTATTTGCGGCATAAACGCTTTTAAAATTCTCACGACTACCTTATTTTTCTTAGTTCCCGAAATTGATGTTTTTATGGGGAAGTAGTAGTCTTGAATTAGATTAACTGAATGAAAAATATTGTAATAAAAATATATTTATTACTTTAGCTTAATTGAACTTATTTTTACATAAGAAAATAGTATTTAGAAATAATATATACGTACAAATTTCTTACATATTTTAACTGACAATTACTTTTTTGTTTGTTTCAGGTGAGCTAAGAATATTTTGACAACGATACGTAGAAACACTGTGAGTAGACACTATATACGAAGTCGCTGTTTTAGATCAGCTACGCAATTACGTAAATCACATGAAGTTTAAACATTTAAAATTAATATATATTTGAAACGATGTGTGCACTTCTTATATGCCTGTGTGTTTAGGCAAATTCACATTAGCGTGCAATTTACTACAGTTGTTGACCAAGCAAGCAGAATGCAAATCATGTAAATTTACTGTTAATAAATGTCATTAGGGTTATGTGACGCGAATTCTGAATAACAGACTTAAATATGGGTGTACTGCTGTTATATGTATATAAATACGAATCTACAGAATATTTTGTTAAACCGCCATAAAATTACTATAATACCGAAGTAAAGTATTACAATGTTTACGAGTTATGCCGTAAAAATGTTCGCGCTTGAATATTTCGCTGCACTGTCCCCGATAATAAACTATCCGACAAGTACTAAAAAATAAAGAAGGAAAAAGAATCTGAAACTCTCCTCGGCGCGCTTAACTCTTCGTGCTTACTTCGCGCAAAATTAAAACGCCAGGCTTCGTAACAGCAGACTTGCCTGCCACACCAGCCCCTCATCGCAATCAATATAACTCGGCGCGCGGGCGCGAAAAAAACGAGGAACTATACACTCCGCGCATTGTGCAGCGCGCTGCAGTCGGTCGATCGCCGAGTGCGATAAGACGCCGACGCGCGCGTACGATCAAGCGCCTGGATAACAATGCAAATTTCCCGCGGCAGCAGGCAGGGATAACAAATCGCGCTCGCACTCGAGGAAGTTACCTTTGCGAAGCGATGGGTTTCGTAGTCGCGAGATGTCCGGCGCGCTCGAGTTTGCAAACCGAGCTGCCGGCGTTTTTCTCGCGGCAACGGCCCCGCGACACGGTAATTACAGAGAGTCGCTTTCGAGGGCAACGTTTGCCGGGTTATACGGGTCGTGTGAGGTGAAGTGTATTAGTGGTACTTATATATAATACCAGGTGAATAACGTATGGTTTGATTGCGGAGAAGAGAGAAAGAGCGAACCCGATGGGTTATCTTGCGCGCGCATGCATAATTAATTGGGACGCGCCGCGCTCGCGAGTGTTTTGTCGGTGATTTTTTTTTTCGTAGGTGTGCTAAGAATGTGCCTAACCATTAATTTAAGATAGGTATATTCGTTTCTTGTATCATTACGGAGGTGCAGGGTAATTTAGATGTAGAAATAAATAGCGCATATATACTGCATTTTCGTGAACTTTTATTATATTAACCTACTTTTCCGCGTATTGCGTTAACTTGGAGATGTTGAGCTATCGTGGCATGATAAAGTGAAACAGTAATTTTCAGACACGGCAAAGACGTTGTAACGTAATATAGGACTCATTTGCTTTTACTGCACGTGGGGGAACTGCTATGATGATTAAAGAAGTAACAGTAAAGCAAATTTTCTCTAATAAACTGAGATACTCGACGTTCCCTTTATTGGAATGACAATAAAGCATGCGGCGAAAAATTTACGTTGTACTCAGTATGGCAGAAAATTCAAATTACTTAGTTCAGTTACTCAAATGCAAAAAAAGTTTTTTTTCAATTTTTTTCTGTATACATTACATTGTTTAACAGTTTCAATGTAATAATGAAAAATATTTTTTTGTATGGTTTATACAGAGGTATATATCTCTCATTATATCCGCTACGTCATTCGCATTTTCTAAAACAATTGCAAAAGTACAATATGCGCAAAGAAACCTGACCGAACGTCGCTGCTATTATTATCGAGATAAATCTTCTTTCCTAATTAAAGAAAAAGTTTCACATAGTGAAAGACGGTCTACACGCACTTCCTGGATAAGCGATCCTTCTCTCGGTTGTTGTACCCCGCTGTATTATTAACTGGTGATTTCTACTTCTCGCCTCATTACTCTACACCGCAGTATATGTATACTCGCATCTATAAACGTATCAATAGCTTCTCCCGCTCGCTTTCAATACAAAAGCACCTATAGCGATGGGACGAAAGTGAAACATCTCGGACGCCTCCGTGTGTGGTGTGTATGAAAGACGACGGCGGTTTTTTTTAACCGAGGTGCCGCCGCTCAAATTAACCTAATATATGTGTAGCGGTGAAAGTGGAGTATAATGATGTATACGGAGGAGGAGGAGGAAGAGGTTGGAAAAAAAGGTCTCGGCAAACAGTAGAAATTTACGCTTCACCTTAATTGCTGGTAATGAGTTACTTCTCGTGGTTTAATACGAGCTATTATTGATGGGATAATAAATTTTTGTTAATTATTCGCCTTTGGGATCAGATATATCGAATATAGTTTTGACTCGAATAAATTTAAAATGTAAATATATATATATAAACTAGTTTTACGACCGAAGAAGTAAAATTATTCTGATTTATGCAAACTAAATGTTTGCAAAAAGTACAGATATACTATGCATTATTATCAACTGAAAACATACAGTTTACGCGGCTAGAAAATTTTACGCTTTTTGTTAATAATAGCGTAACATATATGCGTTGTATATTTGGATAATAAAATTTTAATGGGAATCTGCTTTTTATTAAGCTATTCATTTGTTAGCAAAATCCGATTGATCAAGCTTCCCTTCAAAGAATTCAAAGAAAAGTATTTAAATGAAAATTAATTAAATTCCGATTTATCCACTGTGAAAAATTTTCTAATAAACTAATGTGTAACTGTAGAGAAGGCATTCACCATTCGAGAACATTGTAATGAGCTTTGTTTAAGAAGATCAGAGAGCCTTACAAACGGCCTTCAATTAAAACGTATTAAATGAACGTCAGAAGAACTGAATGTTCGAAACGATGGTCGTTACCTTAGACTAGATTAATATTTAGTTTCTCTGAATACTCTATTTTATTATTCTTACGCAACAGTTTATCCAAGCAAGATTTAGATGTTTTTTAATATTTATATAGATGTTTGGTTTCAGTTTTCAAAGTTATTTATATCTAAAATTACACGTAGCTATTTACATTTCCTTGAAATTAAATTTGAATGAATTCTATAAATAACTGTTCGGATCAGGGTGATTAAATTACGTCAATATTATAATCTGGACTTATACAAATGTAAATAACGAAGCGTATATCGATTCGAATTTCATTAATACGCCGTATACGTACATAATATTAATATATGTATAAATAATATTAATAATACTGCCATATGTATGTTCTTTGAATCTCTAAACAAAAATTTGTTCAAAACTAGAAATAAGTGTTTTCAATACCATTTTAAAACATATTTCTTGACAAAGATATTGGATAGGCTTTATTTTTAAACATAATAAATCAATATTAAAAAAAATGAATTCCAAATGTACGTGATTAGTGTAATATGTTAAATAGGCTAAATGTACAAGTATTTAAAAGTTAGTTAAAATAAAAATTATAGGTTCATTATACGATTTGTGAATAAAACTTTTACCACGGAACCACATAATTTTTATGCCCCGATGTATCCATTCGATAAGGCAGTTCCATTGATCATTAAATAGAGCAGCCAATGCTCTAATCATTTCTATTTGACAGCTGACCCTAACTCATCAAATAAAAAGCCAATCATTATTGCTTTTCACGCGGGTTCTGTAACCTGGATTTCCGTGCGTCGTTGACACAGTTAGTGACACTTTAGAGATGCTCGAATTAACGGAGAATGGAATTCCGATGGCAGCGGCAAACTGGTTCTCTCTCTCTCTCTCTCTCCGAGCGTATACGTCCCATCGTGTGCCGGAAGAAATATGAGTTCACGAGACGCGATGTGACGAAATCAATCTTTCGATCAACGTTACGGGGTCCATTTTTCATTCGGCTTATAAACTATACTACATCGTCTCTGTATCAAGCAGGTAGTATACCAGTTACTCGCGCTTTATTCTTCGTCAGACTAGAACTTTAAGCTCCACCTCCGCGCAATTTCTAGTGCCGCAACTTCAAAGCTGCGCACTTGTAAAACTAAAACTTTGCAAGACCAGAGCGAAGCGCTGCGAAAAAAGCGGAAAAAACGCGCACGGGTAGCGCCGAGATCGAGACCACCGCGCGAGGAGGAAAAAAGGAGCAAGGAATTGCGAAAGAGAAACACACCGGCGCTACTGGAAAACGTGCAACCGCCGAACGAACCGGCACTGGCACCCATTATTTTAGACAATGAGAAAATAACGAAGCATTTTCTCTCCTCGCGCGTGCGCGTACCTTGTTTTTTCCTCCGTATACCGCCAGAGAGTAGCCCTGCATATAGTCGAACGCTCTCACTCTTCTTTCGTTTCTACTTACTATATGTTATGTCCGGATGTATTATTTCGACGCCTGTTGTGCCTTTCTCCCTTTTCTCACGTACGTGCACGCAGGAAACTTCCGAAACCGTCGCGAGCGTCTTTTGTGCGTTATCCAATAAAACGCCGGTCGAAAATCCGTTAACGAGTACGGCGAGTTAGCCAGCCGTCGTTTTTCCATGCGGAACGGGAACCACGAGCATGAGGGATTGGTTATACGGGCGAGAGACAGAGAGAGAGAAAAATCGAGTAATGAACCGCGGTGATTGATTGTTCGCGCTGCCAGGTGAATGTTTGCGCGAGCGAGTTCGAGCGCGCGCGCACACGGGAAAGTAGTTTATGCGGTTAATCATCGGAAAGTTGCGTTTTGCGATTGCTAGCTCCGGCCCGGTGAAGATTTCTGTTATTTATCATGGGAGGGCAGGTTTGCATCGGTGTGTGTGTGTATGTGTGTGTATAGATATTTTATATATATTTATATATATATATATATATATACACACACACACACACACACACGTGCGGGTATATAGGTTGCCTTTGTTGCGCAACGAATATAAAACTTTCGTTTCGAGATGGATGCGAAGTGTTGGAAAAGTACATCAATTTTGTAGTTACGTACTTTTTACAAGATATTTTTCCAAACATTTACACCGAGTTGGAAAAATGGCTGCTGTTTAGTCGTCGTGATACTTCTTTTTCTCTCTTTATGAAATTCACGTTTCGGAAATATTTTCACACGTGGTATTTATTCTGCTAATAAAATGTTACATAGTGTGTATATATACGAGATAATTATCGACCATTAATCACGTGAATTATTAGGTCCCTTAGCTGCTTTACAATTTATAGTCGCTGAAAGCCGGCCACTTATCTTTCATCTTTATTGTTTCGGCTGTACACGTGTGTAACCGCTATTCATCGACGTATCAAACTTATAGCTGCTATAAAAGTCAGCGTTAAAAGTTACATCCTCTTTAGAATTAATTTTTTTTTTATCTAGTACGGAAGTAAAATTTATCAAGTCAGCTTTAAAAACCTCATGCATGACTCAAATGTGAAACGAGAAATCATTGTTAATTCATTCACGTACACACCACGAAACTCCGCGCAGCAGAAAAATCCCGCACGTATCAGCGAGAAAAATCGTGCGCGCGCGCTCAGCAAAAGACGCAATCCCCCGGTGCGCGCGTATTGCGCCTATTTCTGCAAGAAGAGAAACAACAAGACGTAGAAGGCGGAATAATCAACGTTTCTCCCTTCTTCCGGCATACACACACACACACACACATTGCTACCCTTCGCATTTGTCCCCGACCACGGCAGAACCGCCCTCGCTTTTTCTTCCATACGCATAAACCTAGCCGACTTTTCCGCAACCTCGTCGTCGTCGTCGTCCTATCTAGCATATTTACGCGCGTGCATTGGGCGCTCGCGTAGGGATTTCTCGGCTTTTGATTAACGACGCCGGGACGCGGCGCTAGTGACCCCAACGACGACTACGGCGGCGACGACGACGACGACGACGGGATTGTTCGCGCTGGTTATTCATGGCCGGGCGCGTCCTATCCGCTGCAGCCGTTGAATACTATTACCCCGGATGTGTGCAGCAACGCGTGCTGCATTGAAGCGGTGTATATATATGTCTGTGCTGTATCGCGCCGGCACGACAGCCAAAGGCGCTGCTGTGTTGGTGCTTTATTAATCCGCTGATTTTCGCGAAGAGGTCGAGAAAACGCGGAAATTTCGGATATTATAACGCGAGCGCGTGAAAGTTGGACACTTTACGGCTGGGGTGGTGTAGCCGCTGCTGTGGGCAAAGTGCAGAACTTTGACGATTTCGGTGTTTACGCGCATTGGCTGGGTCGTGTTTTGCATTGTGCCCTGGTTAAGGGGAGAAGCCATCAATCAGTCGGAAAGTTACTCTATTGCATTGGTTCTATAACTTTCGGCATGGTACCTGAGTGCTCTATCACGTTCAAATTGTGTAGAACGATTATTATGATGATTTTTCATTAAAACATTGACGTTTGCATACTGATATGTAAATTTCACAATAACGTTTATATGGTAATTTATAGAGCTATATAGGAGATACAGTTTTATTCAATTCCATAATTAAACGTTATTTAACATGAAGTTTCCCCTTAAAGCAGAATAGCAGCTACGTATACAAAGCTATTAATAACTCGTCTTAATCGAAAAAATCTTCGTTTAATGAAGTGTCACTTAGTTTAACATCTAAAAGCGTTATTTACGTAGAATATTATATATTTTAATTAAAATTAAAGCTCTTCAAAAGAAATTTCCTTTAAAATTATTTCAAAGTACTAGTCAGTTTATATTGATCCTACATTAAAAAAGTTACAATTTACTTTAATTTTTTTTCCCGAGTTTAAATATGATTTTAATTAAAAACGTGTTTTTGACTAAAGAAATATTGGTTTTATTTTACATGTTCTATTCTTTTCAAACAAACGTTTTTTGATTGAAATTTTCTCTTTCATAAACTATGAACAAATTCTTATCGAAATCGAATGAAATCGTAACGTTGTACAAAAAAATAGCGATACCGCGTAGAAAAAGGTTTCCCATACTGTACAGTAATAAAAATTCACAAAAGGCGTACGAAATCCAGGTATGCAGTACTATGCATTGTTGAATAATTACAAACATGAAACAAAAGTCAATAAAAGAAAGTCTCTTGCAAGTCAAAAAAAAAAAAAAAAAAAAAAGCGCCCGCTGTGCTCGTTCCAAACGTTTCGAGATTCGACACGGATACGTACGCATTGGCGTGGCGCTCTGTTATTCCGCAAAACCCAACCCGTCGCCTACTTCGCTATACACGGCTCCGAAATTCCTCGAGGGGGATCCGCGTCCCTAGGCCTCTCGTCAAGGACGCGCGGGCCGAACAGAAAAGAAAAGCTTTGCTCTTTATCCTCTGTATGTCTCTCTTACTCTTCACCGCAGAAGTGAAAGGAGTTGGGCACGACGACGATGGTAGCGACGCACGTGATACATACGTATGGGTATATACATATTTTGTATACGTGTGCTCTCGAGGAAAGTGTGTTAGCGGAGCATTATGACGTCAGGCGGATTTGTAATTCCTCTTAACGAGCCGGGCATGATGCGCGTGTATATACAGTTGTGCTTTTGTGCGATACTATTCGAGGGGTCCATTCCCCATTGTTGTTTCTTTTTTTTCGCTCTCCTGCGCGTTGTTTGCCGCTCACATTGTACTGATGTACACTAGCTCTCCCGTTGGCTCGGGTAAACGGCCTTGCAAATTATGTATTTGTATTGTTTGCTAATTTGACGTTTATTGCTCATTTCTTTCTTTCTCCCTTTAATTTGGCCGCGTATTAGGTCGACGTGAATTTTTAATTTTCGACCTTTTACGGTTGTTCCGCTACCCGCCCTTTTTCCCCCCGGTTAATAATGCCCGTTGTCGTAATTAATTTTCACGAGCTATGTTTGGAAATCTTTTTTATGGTAGCTGGGCATTTGAGTGAAAACGTGATAAGTAATGAAGATTATTCTTTACCATATTCGTTTAAACGATTGTGTAAATAAAACTACTTCTTGCAAATATAGTTGAGATTAATTTCATTTTTAAAACGATTGGGGAATTTTAATAAATTTAATAATAGATAATGCATTGAATATTTAAGTTGGAAATTAAAAACCGTTGCAGTTTTATGTGTGATGATTGTTTCTTAGAAAAATAATGTAAAGACAATTTTACTTCTTTATTTTGTAATGTGAATATCAATTAAGATTTACTACTTTTTCGCAATTCATGCACCTTTACTTTTTAAGACTTACAATTTGTAACATAATTTTCACTATTATTTAATTGTAAAATTTCAAAAATTTAACATGACATTCTCAAATTACCTTTTTATCATTATTTCTCTTTTGTTTTTTTAATGTCAATTGGAAATAATAATTCAATAAATGTATACATTCAAATTCTCATATAGAAAAATTAAAAGTTATAAATAATCTAAATAAAATAACAATAGTTATTCTTTGGATACATAAAATTTGAACGCTCTAAAGGTATAGTATTATTTTTTACTACAAGTACAGCACTAACTCTGTCTTGGACAAGTTCTGTACTAACAAGTTATTAAAACATTTAGTTGGCTCACGCAAAAGCAGCGAAATGCAGAGAGTCGCGTTTCGGCGAGTAATTACAAAGAGATGTTACTTTTGAAAATGTTTAAACTTGGGATACAGCCGTGCAGAATAGTACAATTGTCGGCTTATTCGGAATTCTCTCTCTCTCTCTCTCGTTTCATTTATAACCGTTCTTTACACCTTACATCACTCTCTCATTTCACTTTTTATCTACTTTTAATTGGATCTCAAATGCGAGCGAGTGTTAGTTTCTTTTAAATCTAAAACTTTCGTTTTCACTTTTACTGTGTGTACCAAAGAACGCTCTTGACGAAGAATCAGTCCATGGCGGACAAAAAACGCAAACGCGGCCCATTCAGCAGCCCATCTCCTGATCGTAATATTCTTATTTAACGCAAAACAGTAAAGCGAGAGAAAGTAGCCAAGAGAAGAGCAGGCACGGCTCCATATTAAGCGTGAATATAGTCTCTCGACCTACAGGAGGTTATATTATCGTCGAAGTCACGAGGCGAAAAGGCGCCGAGACGCGTATAAGTACGCGTTGCACAATGCGCCGCTGTGTGTGTGTGTGTGTGTGTGTGTATGTGTGTGAGGATCGCGCGCACGAATTTATCGCAAAGGCCTGACTGCCTGCCTGCCTGTCTCCATATATCCATATGCTCTCATATATAGGAGGAGACCGCAGGTGTGCTGCGACGCCACCGACGAGCCGCGGCATTGAAATTCAAATGTGCTTTCTATCGCCGGATTCCAGAACGCTCCGAAATCGGGGATTCGTTAATTCGGAAATGTCTGCGCAATAGGCGTAGAATGCCGGCGATTTGCGAGCTATCGATGTGCGTCTGTGTGTGTGTTTTTTTCCTATATTAGCCTCTTACGAGTTTGATAGATAGCTGATCGTCGTCGATGGAGTGTATGGTGAAAATATTTTTTGTTTAAATGGCAATTCTTGTTTAATGTATTTGGTTAAATTCCCTTGCAAGAAAACCATGCTTATCAGGATCTACTCTAATTGAAATGTGTATTGAATAATTCAGCGTTATTACTTTTTCTCTGGCAAAGAAAAGTAAAAAAAAAAGACGACTCGTGTCCATTTATGTAAAATCTTTTTACATTAAAAGCTTTTATATACACACACACACACACACACACACACACACACACACACACACACACACACACACACACACACACACA
>JAYJLV010114924.1:0-11001 GCA_036873485.1 Torymus texanus | reverse complement strand
AAATCCATGCATTACAGTTATATTTTTCACCTATTACTTACAGCTTTTTTTTTTAGCTAAACTTTTTTTACCGGGTCGGATACATGTTTGCGACGGCTGAAGGAGAGAATACTACATTTCTTAACATTTAACGATTTCATATATTTTATATATTAAATTTCATATATTTTTTGTGGATAAAGCAGCGAAATCTTAAAGCAGTGAAGCCGACAGTGCGTAGGAAAGCTGCAACGCGTTAAAAATATCTACGAAAGCATTATTTTCTAAAATGTGAATAGTTGATTAAAGGATGTTCGAAGCTTTCACAGCGCGCGCGTGCGATTTAGGTTGAAAGCTGTTGCCTAGAAGAGTGTAGTGAATAATATAGTTCTTATAAAAGCCAACGAACGAAAGCTTGACATTTACGTAGTTACAAGAGGAAACTGACGTGAATTAAGGCTACGAGTGAATTATGGCGTAGAGAACCGGACCGAAAAGACGATCGTTAAGGACGTTAAAGGAGTGAACTAGAAAGAAGAGAAAAAAAATGATAAACACAACTAATGCGCATTAAGGAGGGGTCAGAGGCGCGCCGGCACATTTACGATCCTATCGAGAGAGAGGGAGAGAGAGAGAGAGATCGACGGACTTTAATGGGTTTTGAATAGCTCAGCGCAAACGCTCGACTTGAGATTAATCATCGCTCTTGATCTTTTCACGCGGTTCGCGCGTCCGTGTGCAAGATGCTCGTATTTCCTTTATGTTTTTCGAATTCGTCGCGCAAGAAAACACGATAAATCTGCTTTTCATTGGCGCTTTTTTTTATCAACGCGCTTTGCTTTTTTTGTCATCTTTGATAAGATTTTTCTTAGTAATGGTTTTTATTCATTTTTAATGCTAGTTTTAGATATACCTTTATAATTATATTACTTAGAACCTTTACTATTCATAAATAACTAAATGACGAATAATATGCATATTTTTATTACAATAATGTATAAAGGGCTTCTTAGCCCGTTTATTGTTAAATAAATAAATAAATAATTGATAAAATGATTTCGCAGAGAGAGAGAGAGAGAGAGAGAGGGGGGGGAGAGATCATTTGCATTGATATCATCCAGATTATTTTAGAATGAAGATATCTAATATTATACAGCGAACTTAATTTCTTATTCATACCGTATAATAAGTTGAACGTAATTTGCTAGAAACTTAAAGTATATAATTACATACAATTAAATTAACTGTATTTCTTACAATCTAATCATTTTACTCATTTTTATGTTATAGGTGAGTAATTAAATGCAGATCCACCACTATACCATTCAATGTCCATATAGTGAGTTAAAATAGTAATATTACTCTACTTTTTATTCATGAGTCTGATATTGTAATAATTATTACACTAAAAATATTATTATTATAGTATCTATATTTTTTAAATACAGTAAGAAACAAAGAAAATTACCTGACATTTTCTCTGCGAAACACAAACTTAATTCCACAAAAATAGTGTCCACATAACCGCATCGATAAACTAACACTCGTGTAAAACAAAACAAAACAAAAAAAAACTAAAACCCCAAGAAATAATTACCCTCCAGCCGTTAATGGCCAGAGGAAACCGTTTTATCATCAAAGAGCGTAAATATGTAAAAGCGCGCGGGTGGGAAGGGGAGGCTCACTGTGCGTCCGGCGTACAAGTAGATACGGTCCGCACGGCGGTAACGGCGCGACGTTCCAACGAGAGAGAACAAAAAGACCCCGAAGAGAGAGATACTCTAGTCGGCGCTCTTACCTAAATATTCATAAGCCCCAAGAGCTCGCTCGTGCAAAAAGATGAACCACGTTGCGAGATCTAGAGTACACGCCGCCAGAGAGAGAGAGAGAGGGACGATAGCTCGAAGATTCAGATGGCCGATTAAAATTTCACCTACGCGACCGGCTTGTCTGACATACATATCTGCGTGCATAAACACGTCTATACGTATATATGCATAACAATGAGGTAAAAAAAAATGGTAGAGGAAGGTGGAATGTAAGGTATCGCGATATCGTTGGTGTATGTATTATATAATACAGCTGGTATTAGACATCATTAACGTTGGACACTTTGCGGAGGTACGCGTGTATAACGAGCCAGCTTATAACGTGAATAATTACAACAACCAGCGCTGTGTGGGTTGAAATTACAACGATTACTATCATTTCCCAGGACGCAAGTTGCCCGACGAATTCGGGTAATACGAGCGAGTGGCCCTCGGGTTTACGCTGGTCTCGTTTAGCTGGCCGAATCGTCGAGTCTATTATTTGTGCTGATGCTGCTGCTGCTAGTGTTTCTTCTACTGTGGATGTAACCTACTAATGAACGTGCCGAAATCACCGTTCGTTTTGTAATTTGTTGGTTATTTGGATACGCGTAGTAATTGAAGACTTTTTTTAGAATAGCATATATACATATACATTTTTTTTGCATGAATATAAATAAATCTTTAAGGTGGATTTCGACTTCATTTTGGGTAAAAAAATGAATTCTTTTTATTACGGAAATTCAAATGAGTTTCATACTAAAATTCAAAGTAAATATTCTAGAATTTGGTGTTAAATAGTGGAAAAAATTTGAGTAACAATATTCGATAAAAATTTTGGATGAAAAAGGAGAACAGTTTAGCTTATAAATTAGAGCTCAGTAAATAAAATTCTTTGAAATTTTAGTATTACATTCGATATTTCATACCAAATATGACATAAAAATTTAGATTGAGTCTGTGTCAATGAAAAAAAATTTAACCAAAAAAGTAAAATTCCACCTTAAAAGCGCTTTTAAGAGCTGCATGAATGATTCAAATTGACGATTTGAATTTTTCAGAATAACGTCTCGACTGAACAAATACTAAAAATTTTCACTCTTACATATCACATAGCTTCTCACTGAATTGACTCCCAACGCTAGCGTTATATTTTCGCGTTATCTCGATACGCGCATACTCACGTACAAAAAAAAAGTACTCTACCACGTACAACCAGTACATTACAACCGCCACGTATACTATACGCTTCTCGAAGAAAAACTTCTGATTCACCGGTTACCAGAGAAAGAGAGAGAGAGAGAGAGGGAGATCCTCTTTTCAAAAGAGCGTTTGCACATATATACATACATAGACGCGTACGCGTGAGAAGACGAGCTAGAGGGGTATATCATTGTCTGGCACTGAGTGCGTCGTCGTAGTCGTCGACGTCGTCATATTGGACGGAGTAATCGCTCGGAATGTAACGCCGGGGGAAGAATCCATTACGCGCCCGAGGTGCGCTGAGGCGATAGAGCGCTGAGAGAAAGAGAGAGAAGGGAGATGAATAATCGATCTCTCGCTCTCTCGCACTCTCTATCCCCACGAGAAATCCGCGACCTTTGAGTTTCAAGCTCTCGGGTGCGAGTTCGTCGAATGTTCCGCATGAAGAGCAGAACTACTTATTTTCAATTTCGTACTTGCCCTCGTTCATTCGCCTCTTCCCTCGTCTCTATCTTCTTTCGTATATTTCGTAATTGCCAATACACGTTGTTTTAACGTTTTTCGGGTTTCGCGGTTGTGACATCATTGAAGGGTTTTAAATTGCAAATGGGAACAATGTGGATTTCGTAATAGTTGCAAAATCAAGAGCAATTTTGTTACATATTGGGTTGACTTTTTTATTGAGTCTCTTCTAATTTGTATATTTGTACGAATGAGAATTCTAAGAAAAGATAAATCAATATAAAAGTGATTAAATACTGGGTGAATAATCTTTAAATTATATACTAAAATTCTATAAATACCACTCGACTGTGCTTTGAAAATAAAAACTAATTATTTGAATACTAGCACTTCATTTATTAAAAATAATATTTCTTTACAGCTTTTTACTATATAACAGTAGCAAACACGTCTATAAAGAAAATTTCAAAGATTCGCCATTATGTATATTTAACGGTCAGAGTTTACGTGTTCTATCTGAAAGCGATAGGCTTAAAAACAAGAAAGAAGAAAAACTCTTTTAGAGTTTCTGATGAAAAGATTCTGAACTGATTATTTCTGTAGCTGCGCGCGTCATCCACTTTTTCAAGTTTAACGTCTTTAACGACTACTTTCTCAACTTTAACGTTCGACCAAAAGGGGGTCAATTTTTTTGCCGGATTAAAGGTCTTTGTCCTCTCAGAACCAAACGTATAGACGCTCTATATTTAGGGAAAGCTATTTAATACAGAAATAAGTTTGTCAGTTGCAATCTGACGTCTGACTTAATTCTTTTTCCTCGTTCTCAATTTACATTTATACGTCATGAAAAATAATTCACACAAACCTACCTAAATATAGAAACTGTCTCATCATATCTCTTTATCCGTAGTAAAATATTACAACCTTTTACATATTTTCACTTCTCGTCCAAATTCCCTCATCTCTCGCTTAAAACACATCTATCTCGCGAAATTTTCCTCCTCCTTCGTCCTTCGTTTTATCGAAACCTCGCGACAGATAGCTTTTCAATATTCGCCCGTCGTTGAACGAAAAAAAAAGAAGAAATCCTCGCGCAAACTCTGCTGGGAAAATTATTAAAAACCTCTCCCTCTCTCTCTCTCTCTCTCTCTCTCCTACCACCACTACTACCACTACGAAGGAGAAACTCCTTTTTCCTCTGCAAACAAAGCGTGAGAGAGAAAAAGAGAAAGAGAGAGAGCGTCGCTCCAGTTCCCCGTCTTTTTCTCTCTCATTACTCGGCCCCACACGCGGGTGCGATTCTTTCCTCTCTGAGTATATGTACATGGCGTTCGTTCGCGCGTTTTCGAGTGTTCTCGAAGAAAACTCTCCCGTCGATGAATACCACGCGCGCATGAATGATTTATCGTCGTATTAATGAAATTTCACTCTCAACGTTCGCGCAGTCTCGTACTCACGGTTAACGCACCGCGCGCGCGCGCGAAGGAAAACGAGAAAACTATTTGTCAAGGAAAAACGCGCGAAGTGGGTTGACTCTCGTATATATATACGTGTTGGCGAAGAATAAGGGGAAGTGCGCGAAGAATTTTTTTGTCAAAAGGCTAAAGCACGCGCAAGTCGAGCGAGGCCATTATTTTTCGACTAAACTCTCTTACTGCGTTCCAGATTTTTTTCTTCCCTTCACACATATACCCTTCCTTTTCACCTCTCCCTACTACCCCCAAGGAGATCAGTTTTCACGTCTAAGTTTTATCACGCCCTTTTCGTCTCTGTCTACGAGGCCAATTTTTTTTTTCTTCACTTTGCATGTGAGTGTAGAGAAAGAGAGAGAAAATGCGAAAGATTGGTTCACCCGTAAATCAGGTTCTGACGCGTATCACGTTTCAAGATTAAATAGCAACGTATACACATGCAGACGCATGCATCGTTGTACAGGAGCTTTAAATCTGCTCGAGAAATTTTTTCTTTTTTTTTTTTATTCGCGGACGTTTGTTTCTCGCGGTCCACGGAATTTTTTTTAACGCGCGGCCGTGGTACGTTATATTGCGGAATGTGCTCGTATCAGTAGCATGGATATTTTATTGTAAAAGAAACTTTGCTTCCGAGTTGCGACGTATTAAATTCAGAGTTCGAGGTTTTTGTTTTTATATTTCGAATTTTATTTTTGTTTCTGCTTTTAATGTTTCGCCGTAATTTCAACTTTCTGCAAGCACGGTAATGTTTTATATTATATATATATATTGTGCGTCGATGTAAAAGGAAAATGTTGTTTTCTTTGCATGCGGATGTCATTTACATATGTTTTTACATGAGTAATTCTGTCAATGTGGTTGTTGAATATGTATTTCGTTGATAAACATATTATTTAAAGTTTTATTTGTGTTTCTCTTACTATTAATTCTATTTTTTTGTATTAAAAATATGTTCTAGATTATTCAAAATTTTAATAATAGTAGTAATGAGCAATCAAAATTTGATTTTACAACATGAAATATTGAATATTTAGTAAATAAAGAATAATTATATACCTACATCTAAATTCTTCGATAATTATTATCTCGACTAAATTATAAAATAACAAATATCAACATCAAATATATTCCTCACTAGTATTTCCATTTTTCTTAGATCAATCAAGTGATTAACGAAAACGAAACCCTGTCTCCGAAAACGACAGTAACAAACGTGATTTATATTACAAAAAAATCACGATAAGAAAAACCGAAGCAAAATTGATTAAAAAGCTCAAACGTATCTAACCCGAAGTAATTTGTCTCCTCCATGTTAACCTTGAACTTCTCAACTTAACAGTACACGCGTCAGTCTCCCCAAAAATCCAATACCTACAGACTGGTCTCTACAACTTTTTACCAAGTCATTTGTCAGGGTATACCAGAAAAACTTAATTTTTACCCTCGACCTCTTATCGACTGAAACGTGTCGTCGTCGTCTCTGTTGATTTCAGCATATAAAAGATGCCGGATGTACACCGCGTAGGCGGCAAAAAGCACAAGGGAAACGAATGGCAATCTCTTGCTATAACTATCTGATTTTCGGTTGCAGAGAAAGCATCGAGAGGGGGAGGAAAAAAAAAACTCGTAAGCATAGAAAGTTCCCTCTTTCTGTGTTGAAAAGATGTTTGTCTTGGAGAGGCTCGGTAGTTGTCTTCGTGGCGTCGCTGTGACGGCAGCTATTCTTAGGAAAGGGGACTAAGAAACCACTTTCGTCAAGGCGAATCTGATTTTGGCGCCGCTTGCGTGTACTCCCTATCGATTTCGTAGTGATAGGGAATTGAGAGAGGCCGAATCGGTGGCCACTCAAGGTGCAGCATTTAATATGTTGGAATAATTGAGGGCGTGGTCTAGATTCGTGCTGATTTTGACCACACGAATCATTGCTAATAGAGTTGAACTTGCTTCTTTTGCATATTCTAATGTACTGCTATATTTTTTCGTAGCTGATATTTTAGAAGAATTTTCAAAAAGTGCTAAAAGGTCATTATGTATTTTTTATGTTAATAAGCATTATATTTTTCAAAATAATTATATTTCAACTATTGTATTTAAAATTTAAACAAATACATAAATATCACATTTTTCATGGAATTTATTATACATATTTAAAAACTCAATAAAAATCCATTCCTAATTCCGAAATTTCAAATAACCAAATAATTCTCTTAAAAATCCATCTATATTAATGACACTCAGTGCAACCGTTTCGTACCTAATACACCCATAACTCCTTCACCCTTCCAAAGCCATCGTCGAATAACACAACTTTCCCTCAGAGTAAACCGCAAGTCTTATCGCACGAAGCAAAGCGCGTCGAGCATAAACGTCAAGTTCCTCAAACTCCACGTCTACTAGAAACCATGACGACTCATTGATGCGCTTCGCGAAGCACGATGTCTCAAAATTTCGCGGTTTCTGTTATATAATCCCAACATAAGCGGAACGAGTTATCATCCGGCCTTATTTTTATCATTAACGAGGCCGGATTTTATCAGGTAATGAAGAGGGAAAGTTGAACAAACACATACGTAGCGTTCCGCTGCAAAGATTATACGTGAAGCAGGGATGCATTGTTGGTGTTGTGGAACTACCGTAGGCCTAAGATCCTAAATAGAAAGATAATTGGGAGTGATAATTGGGGTGAAGTATAATTCATTTTATTAAATATCGATTAATTAAATAAAAATAACGTAGCGCGATTATATTTACAGTAAGATATAAGAATTTCGCTCAGAATTTTCATAGTTCTTTTTAATATCAGTCTGTCTTTATAAGTTATAAAAAAAATAGGTCTGCCTTTATTCTAACTTATACTACTCGTATACAAATCTTTCAAGATTACTTGTAAACACGCTTCACGTGATCAACAAACAAATACAAACAACTGTATGTCCATTAAGAAGCTACCAAAAATTTATCCAACAAACCCACGGAAACATTTTTATCTTACACAAACTCGCCGTTAAGACAAACCTAATACCCCAACCAATGCACTACGCATGAGAGTTAATAACAATAGAAAGATAAAAGCAAGATAACTTCGTTTACGGTCGATTCATCATCTTTCTAGTGTCACCGCACTCTATACTATATATACCTCACCAAAGCTAAAAACAGATCAAAATTGATCGTATAATTTTATCGTCGCAATTTTCATTCCTTCCTCTCCCTTTCCCACAAGTCCAGTATTATCTTCCTATCTCAGGACGCAAGATTCCTCCTCTCTCGTTCTCTAGGATAGCTCTTTGCCTCGAAAAGCCATTTCCGTGTAAAGGTGTGTGTCTTGATGGCCGATTGGTCAGGAGAAAGAGAAAGAGGAGTAGATTGCCGGCCGGTGTTGTAGCGGACGCGTGGCACCATTGTCATACGAGACTGGAAGCGCAATTCCTGTGTATAGAGGCCGGCTGGAGAGAATCGTGTCGCCTGTGAGGGTCACTTCGGGGTCTTGGCTGTTTCTCGCTCACTCCCGTACCTTTCTTTTCTTTCTTTTTTTTCTTCTTCTAGCTACGCTCGCTCTCTTCTGCGTGCTTCAATCCCGTGTGTGGCATTCAATTCCCTCTCTCTCTTGCTTTTTTTTTGAGCACTTGGTTTTACGACTTTTTGTGTAACTATATACACCGGCCAAAGCAACGGTAATACGATATTTTGAAGTCTTCATCATTGTGTGTTTGCTTTTAATTATAGTTACGATGTAAACATCACGGTTGAGTGAATATTCTTCTCTAACAAGTGCTTTATATTCTATCGTAGACGAAGTTTTACAACGTTGTACAATGTACAGATATCTTGGTAGCACAGCCACAGATCCCAAAGACTGATATTACGGGGTGGCAGTACGTTGCTAGTCATTACTAACTGGGTCACTCCAAGATAGCGAATCTATCTTTGCTCTCTCCTTTATGTATTTTCCCTTACAGTCTAATTTAAATGCATATTCGTGTCTCTCTATATATTCCTTACTCCAATATTGCCGTATATACGCTACCCAATATTTTGTAATATGAAATCTACATGACATACCAATTCCATACCACATAGTATTCCTTCATTTGTTACATCTCAATTTCAAAAGATGATATACGAACTTGGATGATATCACCAATATCGCACTTCCAACCTATACACATATATATACGTACACAAAATAGCCACCAAAGATCCCGACGACAATATTGCGTTGCCTCGCATATCCTTTGCTCACAACTCCATCCCTTCCCCGTTCACTTTAGCTTCCTTTGTCCCACCCATCCGCTTTCCATCCTCCTTATATTCGTTTCCTCTCTATTTGTGTCCCCCGAAACCTCTCACTATAGGCCGTGCGGAGCGTCTTTGTCTCGACCGTATACCATCCTCTCATCCGACGTTTTATTCTCCCGCCCCCACACACACACACACATACACACACCGAACCTTTGGCAGTTTCTCTTTGTCTACTTACAAGTGCGCGATTCGGTTCCGAGAAATACATATATATGTTCACTTGAGAATCTGTAAACACTTTGATTTTGACCGGTAGCTTTTGTACTAAAGCATAGAGGATAGAGATGTGGTAGCAGGTGGATGTTGGTCTGGTCAAGCGATGCGATGGGCGAGAAACTCACGTGGTTGGAGAAGGGTTCTGGTAGCGATCCGATTGAATAACTAGCTTTTGCTTGAATTAACAATAATGTAGGTTGCGTTTAAAAAGATCGATGTATGGTTGTTATTTTGGCGAAAGTTAATGTCAATTATATTGAAAAATTGATTATAATATTGGATGTTTCGTCGTTTTATATCAAAGTTTTGGTTTTTAATAGCAAAAGATTATAAAGTATAGACTGCAATTAATAAAAATTGACATCTTAATTTTGAAATTATAATAACTTTCACTGAAATATTCAATTTAGAAAACCAGTTCAAAGCAGCCACAATAGTTTTCCTGAATCTACAATTTTCTATAAGTGACCATCCGATATCCATCAGCTATTATCATCGGATAAATTGAATAATTTCGTTTACCCACGTCTAACCATCACATTTGCGTCACCTTCATATCCCTTTTTTCGGGAAAAATTCAATTCAGGTCCACTTCACGATGTCCGATAACTCGATAATGGCCCAACGTAACCATTTATATACTCGTTGGTTTGGATTCCGTGATCATCCGATATCGAGAAGTACGAGAAAACCGCGCGTACCCACGATCGTAACGAAAAGCAAATCAGCTCGGTTTTCAAAGCGGCAAGGCCAGGTACTGATTCCCCATTGTGTAAGAGAGAAAGAGAACGAGAGAAATAAAGAGCGGCGGGTAGGAGCGCTCACGTAAAAAGAGCGAAATAGAGGCGCAGAGGGAGAGAGAGAGAGAGGAGTAAAGAAGTCGAGTGCGAGAGAGGAGACGTTCCGGAATTCGAGTCACGTGCTAGCCAACCAATGCAACGTCTCTATCTACTTCCTAAAAGTCTTTCCACCCTCGAGTCTCTCTCTCTCTCTCTCTCTCTCTCTTTCGCTTGCTCCCTTGCCGCATGCCCCATCCGCTTTTTCAGCTCTCGACGTGAACGCAGGCGGGCGTACAGGCGTGCGCGTAGAGAAGTACGTGTGCAACAGCAATAGTCATGCGTTAGAACATCCATTCGGATACACAAGTGTGGGAAAGAGGGGGAAAAGGAGGAGAGGATTGAAGCCGCGGAATTGGAATGATTTGTGTGATTAGTTTCGAGCTGAGTGTTTTTGTTCTTGGCGCGCATGAAGGAATGCGTTTGATAGTTCACTTCGGTAGAGTGTACTTTGTTTTATCTCTGAAGCTACTTCTTGTAAAAGTAGATTTTTTCTAAGAAAAGGAAAGGATATGACGTGATTGCGATGAAATTTATGATTTTTTTAATTATATAATTCGGTTTAACTTTATATTTTGAGATATGAATCATTGGGAGACATAAATTTCGTTTAAGGAACAAGGTAGGAGCGATTATAAGGCTTAATTACAAGACTGGATCGACTGGACTTGATTCGCGCCTATTGATCTATTACTGTTAATTTCTGAGTTATGTCCTAAAATA
>JAYJLV010114913.1:0-11001 GCA_036873485.1 Torymus texanus | reverse complement strand
ACAAGATTCTCCTGAGCAGTTTGGTCGTGCCTATAATGGAAAAACGAAGTTTTTGCATAACGGGGGATACTAGTTTGCATTGCTTTTAAGTTATATTTCTTTGTTTATGAGTGCTTGACACCTATTTTTATATTTTGTATTGTATAATATCTGATATTCTTGTATTGCTTGTTTACATTTTTAATGTATTTTAAATTTTTGCCGTGAAGACAAATAAAGTTACATCTATCTATCTATCTCTCTCTCTCGCTCTCGCGCTCTCTCTCTCTCGCTCTCGCTCTCTCTCGCTCTCGCTCTCTCTCTCTCGCTCTCGCTCTCTCTCGCTCTCGCTCTCTCTCTCTCTCTCTCGCTCTCGCTCTCGCTCTCTCTCGCTCTCGCTCTCTCTCTCTCTCGCTCTCGCTCTCTCTCGCTCTCGCTCTCTCTCTCACTCTCGCGCTCGCGCTCTCTCTCTCTCTCTCACTTTTTGAAGACCTCGTAAAGTGCGTCGCAGCCGTGTTGCCACTGGTTCCGGTTCGGCCCCTGCAACATAGGCCCCCGCACCACTCCCAATGGTTCCACAAACCGGTGCTCTCGTTATTACGCTCGCCTGCCCGGCCACCCGAGAGAAGTCGTCGGCGCTACGACGAATTGACTGCCAAACCATCTTCGGCACTGGCGGTGATGCAAAACTTTCTGTCACCGCCCTCTGGCCAAGCCCAGTCTATGAGATGCTCAAACGCGCGATCATCGCCTCCAAAAAGCTAAACGATGAGCGGCCGGTTATCAGAAACCTCGTCGTCTTCGTGTGGTCATCAAGAAGCGTTGCGCCAATCCCCAAGTTTGTATGATGCTGTCCCGTCTCTCCACGCGCCGTAGAGAGCTCGGAATCATTCGTAGCCGGCCACATAAATGTTAACGGCCTATACCCTTCACCTTTTGCTCTTCTCGAGGCTAAGATTGCCGAGTCACATTTTGATGCCATTGCGATTACTGAAACCTAGCTGGCCATGGGTGCCAGTGACTCCCACCTTAGCCTCGATGGTTTTAACTTTTTCATGTGGAGCGTGAGGGTACGGGCGGTGGTCGGCGTTTATATTCGCGACGGATATTCTGTAAACACTCTGGCCTGTTCCGAAATGCTCTTCGACAACACGCCAGAATTTTGTTATTGTAACAATAAACCCATTGTTATCAAAGCTGCTCTTTGCTGTTGTATATCGCCAGCCCCACGCTGCTTATCCTCACCAATTCTTCGAATGCCTCTCCTCTTTTCTTCCGCACTACAACTCCGTCTTCATCACTGGCGATTTTAATACGAACATGGCCGCCCCCCTCTCACCTCCCGCTATCTGCCTTCGAAAGCTTCTTGATCTCCAATCTCTTTACCTCGTCCCATCCGATCCCACACATGATAAGCTCCACTGCGATTCGCATACCTGGCTTGACCTCATCATAGTCAAGTGCATCAGCACGGTTGCTTCTTGCAGCAAATCTCCTGCTCCATTCATCGCCGGGCATGATTTTATCTCTGCTACTCTATTATATGCAAAACCCGTTCCGTCATGAAAATACATCCTTACGCGCAGCCTTATATGCCCTGACGTACTTCAACGCTGTCTCTCGGACCACCTCTTGCGCGTTTGCCCCATTCACCCTTTCCGTCTCATACATTCATTACTACTACTCCTTCCTCTGAGCTTGTCCTGGGGCCGTGTCCCGCCAATGTGGATAGCGTTGAGCGCAGATTCACCGCGTCCGTCACCGCTGCATTCGATGATGCTGCCCCGCTCTGCCGAGTCACTTTAACATCACGCCGAAAGCATTGGATTTCTAGCGAAATAGTTGCCTTAATGAGAGCACGCGATCGCGCTTACCGCCTATCGCGCACCAAGGGTACAGCCGCGGCTCTTGCCAGCTACCACCGTCTGCGCACGCCGGCCACGAGCACATTTCTGCACACTTTGCGGATGCTCCAAGTGCAGAGGCGAAGTGGCGTGAGCGTCGTAACCTCCGCATCACCTAGCCTTCTCTCCCGTTACCATTCTTGACCTTTGATGCTGCCACACTAAACGCGCACTTCGCAGCCACGGTCAACCGACACCCGCCAGTCAATGAACAGGGCTTTGGAGCAGGGTTGGCTTACTCGCCTAGTCCGCGGCCGCCATGGTGCTTCCACCTCAGGCCGGTCTCTATACGTGACGTCATCGATGCCATCCAGTGCTCGCAGTCGAAAGCATCTGGTTCGGATGGCCTTTCGTTGCCCATGCTAAAACTCGCGTCTCTGGCCATACTCGGCCCTCTAACAGACCTCTGCAATGCTTCGCTGGCAAGTTCTACTTTTCCGATGGCTTGGAAAAAGGCGCTCATCCGCCCTCTCTCGAAAACTAAGCAGCTGGTTCAGCCGCCCGATACACGCCCTATCGCACAATTGCCGGAATGCTCTAAGCTACTTGAGCACCTAGTGCAAAACCAGCTCCAAGGCTTCCTCGAGATCAATGGAATCCTCCATCCTCGCCAAACTGGCTTCAGGCGCGGTCACAGCACGCAGACGGCCCTCCTTGGAGTGTTTGATGACGTACGCCAGGCGATCGGCAACGGAAAAGTCACCATCCTAATCCTCTTTGACTTTTCGAAGGCGTTCGACTCGATACCACACACATGGTTGCTTGCCAAGCTCAGAGCAATGAACATCTCCGACCACGCGCTCAGATGGTTCTTCTCATATCTTGCCGATCGCCTCCAAGCTATCATTCATGCAGATGGTTCTATTTCAGACTAGCCACCTCTGGCGGCCCACAAGGCAGTATCCTTGGCCCTCTACTTTTCGTCGTCTATATAAACGACCTGCCTGCTGCTTTAAAACTCACTAAGGTCATAATCTTCGCTGACGACACGCAGATATACCATAATTTCTACCCCAAAAACTTTCTCCAAGGAATCTCGAACATGACTAGTGAGGCTGAAGCCATTGCAGACTGGGCAAAGGTCAGTGGATTGCTGTTCAATCATACAAAGACAGGAGATGATAATGGGAAGCGAGCTTTACGTCACCACCCTCGACCTTCATCACCTACCGAAGGTCACAATTGACGGTCACACTCTCCAGTACTCGACGGAAGCAAAGAGCCTCGGTGTTACGTTTACGCATACCCTGAGCTGGCAGACGCACGTGTGAAACGTATCTACGAAGGTGTTTTTTGCCCTCTTCCAGCTTCGTTTCTACCATCAGGCCCTAACGAGGCAACTGCGCCAACATCTGGTGGAAACACTCGTTTTTCCCGAATTCGATTATGCCTGCGCCGTCCACCATCATACGGACAAATCGCGAATGAAGAAGCTAGATACAGCTCTGAATGTGTGCGTTCGTTTCGTCGCAGAGAACTTGTCACCAGACATGGATGGCAATGCATTAATAAAACTAGAATTTTTTAAGAAGGCGGCTTTTGGCGGTCTATAAATTACTGCGGCAAGAATAGGAGGATTTTTATAATCACTGATGGAGCAAAAGACAAACTCTGGCAATTTAGGTTTGCCTTTCGGTGTCGGAGGTTGCTAAAACCTTACAGCGCAAGTGTTCTCTCACGAACAAGGCTACTCCTCCGCCATTAACATTGCGACCCTGCCTAATAACTTTAAAGCCGGGGATCTGAATGACGTCATCCGAAACTGCCGAATCCAGCCAGATCTCAGCAATACCAAGTAGATCGTAGGAGAGATTATCACTGAGAAATTGACGGATTTGATCAATGTGAATACGAAGAGAGTTCACGTTTATAAAGCTGACTTGCAGCCCGCTCTTTCTCCCTACATGCTTTCCAGTCGTAACCTCGTCTAGTCAGTTACTATCTTTCTCTTTTGACCCTTTTTTATTGTTACTTTTTAACTTCGCTTTTTTAACATTTCTATTTTTTGCTGTTGCCGTTGTTTCTATAATACTAGAGTTAGAGACAATATTGTCATTAGGCGTAGGAGCTATGTGATTTTTTTCCGAGTTTATATTCTCATGCTTATGCGAAGCTGTAATCGCTTGTAGATCAGTGCGGGCGTACTAAGGTAAATACTCGTTTACCATCACGCATTCTAGCTAAGAATTTCCCCTGCCTGTACCAAATATATTTAATACCTAATTTTTTAGCAAGAGATTTAAGGTTTTGAAATTCTTTATAAATCTCATTTGGTAAATACTCGTTTATAAATTGGAAGCCACAGGTAAGGTAATATTCTCACCAATATGCGGGGTCTAAGTTTCTAGTGTTTATTCCAGTAATTTTATGCTTCTTTATCCGTAGATTGCGACCCCAGCTCTCCTATTTGCCAACCATCCCGAATGATAGATATTGATAAACTCAAGAATGAATCAATAGGGTTTGGTGCGGTCACTCAAACTAACTTATCTAACGGTAAACTAATCTACTTATTATTTATTAAAGAAAAATCTGATGAGATCGCAAAGACAGCAATAATAATAAATTGTTTAAACTCTCTCCGATCGATCATGATAGAAGATAAAATTAAATCCATAAGTATTTCTAAAATCGGGGATGGGTTGGAGCAGATTCACTGGCTGCCGGTGGAATTCGCGTTACGTTCTCAGTCAAAAGACAGAATCCCTAAGCTTATTATTTGCACCAGTGAAGTTACGATACCGCCCCCGGAGGATAGATTAGGAATAATTAGCGAGGCTCACGATTCCACAATAGGAGGACATAAGGAATTTACATGAACCTACCATCGCGTTCGGAAAAGATTTTTCTGGGCAGGCATAAAGGAAGATGACTCCGAGTATGTACTAACTTGCGTGAATTGTCGAAAGAAGAAGTTAGCCCGCATCAAAACCAAAAAATTCATGAAAATTACAACTTCCCCTAACAAAGCTTTCGTGGTCTTGGAAATGAACTTAGTGGGACCCTTACCTGTAACCATACCCGCAACAAATATATCTTAACTTTACAATGTTATTTGACCAAATATTCTGACGCCATTCATATTCCTGACACGACTACCGAAATGGTCGCCAACGCTTTAGTGCATGATTTTATAACCAAATTCGGCTGCCCTGAGGCCATAAAAACCTATCAGGATAGTAATTTTCAAATTAACCTATTTCAAAAGTAGCTAAATTATACAAAATCAAACAATTACGATCTATCTCCTGCCATCCGCGACCATGGGTTCATTAGAAGAAAGTTATCATTCTTTGCCGAGTACCTCAAAATGTATACAGATAAAACTGACTGAGATACCTGGATTAAAATGGCAATGTTTTCATACAACACATCGGTCCACTTAGCGCACGGTTTTACCTCCCACGAGTTAGTGTTTAGATAAAAGGCGCGGTTACCGTCGGAATTTGAAACTAGAACCGTAGAGAAAACATACGAAACATATCTAGACGATTCAATATTCAAATTAAATGATACTCAAAAAATGGTAAGAGGACGTCTTTTAAAAGCCAAAGAATGTTCTAAACGGTATTATGATAAAAACTGTAATGCGAAAGAATTTGAATCGAAGAAGAAATATATTTGTTAAAGGAACCGTAAATACGTAAATTCGATGAGCAATACGACCGCTGTAAAGCAAATCTCCGATTGCGTCCTTGCGTGAAGCCACCGTCACCGGTGCTTTTTAATGCACCCGTTGAGTAACGTGTAAGGAGCTTATCGGCGATTTTGCACCTCGTCGAGTACTCTCCGAGGCCGTCTAGCACTCATCAACGACATTATTCTCAAGATTATTTTTACGTCAAGGTATGCTAGCGGTGATAAAATCAAAGTTCGACCGATAAATTTGCGTATTTCGTGACGTCTGTACCACAATAATTTATTTGCGGGAAGTGTTGACTTTCTCCCAGCCTCTCGGAAATTGTTGATACTCATCGTGCATTTACCGCGAAGTATTTTTGAATTGCGTAACCCTGTTCTGAAAATCGCACGAGCCGCGGTAAATACAAACGGTCACGTATTCTTAGAATATAGCATTTATTTTGAGTTTTTCGTGCCTTTATTTTGCTCGAGTTCATTCTTGTACTAAGTAATACTAAAACTTTTAGCATTTTTAATATACACGTATTACCTTTTTATAATTTTATTGAATCGTGCTGTGTAGTATTACTCTGTAACAAAGTTTTCTTTAAAAAATCGGTCAAGCATGAAGGTGGTTTCTCTTAGTTTTTCGCGCAGTTTACCAATATTCTTAATACATAGTTTCAAATTTTGGTATAGGTTAGTTTTAAAAATTATTGTTTGTCCTGCGAGCACTAACCGTAGTTAGCTCGCAAGCTTGTAATATACAAGCGCCGTAAGGCAATTTAGGTTTTCGGCTAGCGTACGTTTTATTCAGCAAAATTGCTAATGTCGGAGCAATACAGGCTCTACAGCAACAAATGCAACAGCTCTTAGATCGTCAGAATAATCCAGGAGTCGACCGAGCTGCATTCCCCAGCGGTCAATGCGATATAGCGGCAACCTAAATCGCTTTCTTTTCTCGCGATAATCCGACGACATAGTTCGGGCAGGCAGAGATCAGCCTCAGGAATGCAGGCATTACAACGGGCGCGACAAAAGCGAATTCCGTCTCCGAAATGCTAGATATGGAAGCGTTTGAAACTATCAAAGATATTGTCATCGCCGGTTCTCGTCACGTGGACATTTTTGAACAAGGTAAAAATCGCCTGATCGATACATTCGGTGCCTCTGCTGAGAGGTGCCTACCTCAGCTCATCAAAGATCAGGTCTCGACAATCGGTAAGCCATCGCTCATTTTGAACCGCCTGCGGAGCCTCAATACAGGCCCGGGTGATGGAATTGTCGCGCCATCTTCTTAGACGAGTTACCCTTCCATTGTAAAGCCATCCTGGCGATCTCTGAGGTAAGAGACCTTCATAAGCTCGCAGAAATGGCTGATAAGATTGTTGCAGCTATAGACTCCAATCAGATGCAGATTTATCATGTTCTCGGCCCTCGAATCAATGCTGTGTCTTCTAAGCAGTTGAGCGCTGTTACTCTCGAAACTATCCTTAAGCGCCTCGATCGCCTTGAGAGGATGGCGAACGCGTTGACCAAGAAATCAGCTGGTGTCCATGAGACATCCCATGATGCATCTCGCCCTCAATTTAGAGGCAGATCCAGGCGCGCTCGTTCTTCCAGCCACAATCCTTCCGGTTTGTGCCTTGCTCATCAGAAATATCCAAACAATACCTAATCATGCCATGAGTGGTATTCCAAATTTCAGGAGTGGTAAAAACAAAACCCTCCGCTAAAAACTAACTCAACCTTTTGTTGAGGAGACGGGTTCATAAGGCTCCCATTTGTCCAAACGTCTCCATGTGTGTGATCGCATCTCGGACAAGTCCTTCCTTATCGATACTGGTGCAGACATTTAGATCGTCCCAGCAAATCCTAAGCTCCGTTAAGCTTTTCGCAGCGTATAATTCATTAATTAGTACCTATGGCGAATCCTTGCTCACACTTAACCTGGGAATTTGACGACTCGTTCGCTCTAGCTTTTGTATCGCGGATGTTTCTCATCCCATCATAGGTGCTGATCTGTTATCTCATTATGGCCTTCTTAATCACCTTAAAGGAAATTGTTTCATCGACGCATCTACCAGTATTTATATTCTTGCAGTTATAAAGAAGGTTTCATTCGACTCTGTTTTTGCAGTTGTTCCCGGTTCAGAGTGTGCAAAGATTCTCGCTGATTTTCCGGAGATCACGGGCGTCTCAAAATCCACAGTCCCTAGGAGCAGTAATGTTTTTCACCATATTTTAACGTCTGACCACCCTGTTTCGGAGCGTCCTCGTAGACTTGCCCCGGAAAAACTTAAAGCGGCTAAGGCCGAATTCGATGCTTGGATTGAGGCAGGAATTTGCCGTCCCTCCAGCAGCCCCCTCTGTATGGAACTACAGAAGGATAACTCCTGGAGACCATGTGGTGATTATAGGTGCTTAAACGCCGTCACGATCCCAGATTAGTATCCGACTGCTCATATTCATGACTGCACAAATAACCTGTATGGCAAGAAAATCTTTTCGGCGCTTGAACTTTACAAAGGGTTCAATTAGAACGCAGAACATGACCTTCGGTCCTCGCAACACTAGTCAAATCTTTCAGCGTTATATAAACAGCGCGTTAGATGACTTAGATTTTGTCTATTTTTATATTGTTGACATTCTTGTTGTTTCGTCGTCTCTTGAAGAACAGTACTCTCATCAGCGTATGGTCTTTGAACGACTTGAGAAGCTCCATCTTCGCCTCAATGTCGAAAAATATACGTTCACAAAACCTCAGACAATAGCAGAACTTCATATGTTTACCGGCAACGTAAATATCTACCGCCGTAACATGCCTCGCGTTGCGACTTCTCAAGCTCCTCTCAATGCTCCTTTCATCGATTCTCGCATAAACGATAAACGTCCCGTTCCGCGGACGCCTGAAGCGGAGAAGGCTTTCGTTTGTGTAAAGGAGAAGTTTTCAGCAGCTGTTCTGCTTGTTAACTCCTGCGTTGGTGCGGAAATACGCATTGTTTCCAATGCTTCCGATTCTGGAATAGATGCTGCTCTTGAACAATTATCTCTATCCGAAATTTGGGAACCGTTGACATTCTTTTTTAAGAAATTCTCCCCTTCAAAGCGGAAGTACAGCACATGCGACCGTGAGCTTACGGCCGTATACGAATCTGTTAAATGCTTCACGTTCTTCGTTGGAGGTGACTTCAAGATCATAACAGATCACAAACCTCTCATTTATGCTTTTATAAGCTTCACCGCGTCAACTATCCCTTATCGCTCAATATACTACTCAAATTGAATACATGAAAGGTGCAGACAATACAGTAGCAGCTCCCTCTCTCGCGTCGAATCTATCAAACTGCCCTTAGCAATTGACCTCAATAATCTAGCCGCGAAACAGGAAGCTAATGAACAGTTGAAATCTATTCGCAAGTCTCTCGAATATCAGTTATCTTGGAAACGTATCCAATGGGATCCTGCACATACTACTATATACTGCGAAATCACTGGTGGAGCCATTCGTCCATATATTCCCGAGTCCCTTCGTGAAACGGTGTTTAACATATTCCACAAGCCTGCTCGTCCAGGCCCCAAAGTCACCGACCGACTCATTAGACAGCGTTATATGTGGCTCAACGTGCGTCGTGATATTCTAAAGTTCTGTAAAACTTGTAGACTATCAACAGTAAAAAATCTCTCGTCATGTCAAACTTCTCCTGGACAAATTCGTCGCTCCAGATGGTCGATTTGATCATGTGCATATTTCCCTCACTCCCTTCTATTTACTCTTAGACCTCAAAACCGACTTCGAGAGATTTACCTTTCTGCCGCCAAAGGGACTGGCCCCTCCCATCTCTCTCTGAGGTCCGGGTCAAGGGTATATACGAAATGTCCCGGGCCGCGAGTCACAGTCGCTACCAAGCACATGATAAGCTTCGCAGTTATTTAGCACTTGTGCTAAATTAATAGTTATATAGAGTCACATCGAAAGTAAAGTTTATTGTAATCAAATTCATTGTTATTAAAATAATTGAAGTCAGTTCGTTTCTTTTAATAAAACTACAAGTTAGCTTCAATTCTACTCGATAGTATTTCTTTCAGAACTTCCTGTTTCAGTCGGTTCATTCGGAGACCATTTCAGAAGCAGCTTTTGTTCAGAGACCCCGACTTGGATCGTAACAGTATAAGGCCACCTTAAAATGTGTTGGTACAATGTGTTGTCGTTCATTTGTTTTTAAGAAATAACTCATTTTAGAAAAAAATTGCATTTTCGTTGTCACGAGAAAGAAAGAGTGAAAATTAATAATTGTCATAAAACTTGATATCGTTATAGCTTTTTATATCAACACACAGAGTTCGTTATCCAAAACATCTATCATCTCTACCATAGATATTTGAGATCATCAGTACGAAAAATTTGTTTTCAATATTTCCTAAGAGAAAATTTGTCTTATCAACGCAAAAGCGTTCGAGAATAAAAGTATATTTACACTTTAATTTTAACTTAGATTTAGAATAAATATCCGTAAAGAATTAATATACAGGGTGGAGAAAAAGTATGGAAACCCCTAGAAATGTCGCAGGATTACTTATAAAAGAAAATAATGAAGGTCACGTTTTAAGGAAAATGAGGTTCAAGGTCTAATCCAAGGGGATCATTGAATTCTTTGTTGAAAAGTACCTAAAAACTGACCATCATTTTTTTCATAATTAAGAATTTTCCAGAGGTTTCCATACTTCTTCCCCACCCTGTATATTAATATATTATTTATACTATTCAAATAAAGCACTTCAAGTAGATCATTCTGGCGTAAAAGACTTCAGAATAGTTATTGAACAAATGTATTATTATGTGTTCGTCTACCATCATCGAACATAAGAACAAAAGCGTTGGTAAGCGACTAGTTCGTTGTTCTCGATTCAAGTTAGTTAGTTGATTCGAGACATGGATTATTGATAACACGTTTTATTGTGTCTGTTTATGATCCTAAATAAACATATGTTATTCTTTTATAATAATAGTTGTTATTATTTATTGTATGTGTGTGTGAGTGTAACATTTTGGGGGCTCGTCCGAAGATTTTGAAGACGACATGGACGGATTCGAAAAATCATCGAAAACACCGCGCACACCGCCACAAGCGCCCTTTCAGACGAATACCAGAGCACAGGCTGCTGCGTAGGTCGCTGCTGCTGCTACTGCCGAGAGTGATACTGCCGAAACTGTTGCGGTTAATATCACCGTTACCGATCCCATCACTGATATTGAAAATTTACGTAAAGATCAAACAGGAACACTTAACCCTGCAATTTCTGATCCGATTCTCGTCGATTTAAGTTCACTTGGTGACTCGCATTCGACAACTGCCGTACGCTCAGTAACTGATGCGCGCGTGATGATGACCGATAAGTCATCGACGGTGGCTGATGTATCACCGACGGTCGGTGTACCCCAGCCTACTCTTCTTCGTGAAACGCTATTGGAACTCAATGAGGCTAGAACTCAAAT
>JAYJLV010114892.1:0-11003 GCA_036873485.1 Torymus texanus | reverse complement strand
TGTGCGAAGTGGTTGATGTACTCGTACGGCCGGTAGCGGGCCCATCCTCTGCTCGTCAGCGTGAGGGTTATGTCGCGTGCACTTGACACATTGACCGACAATGTGTCGTACGGTTCTCCTTCCTCTCACAATCCAGTATTCTCGGCATAGATGACTCTGTACTAGCGACCAACCTCCATGCATTGTTTTTCTATGAGCCTTGGAAATGATTAATTTTGTAATGTGATTTTTGTCAGGCAAAATTACTGGGTGCTTTTCACTCTACGAAAGGTGCGAATTTTGAAGTCTTCCGCCCATACGTAAAAGTTCTTCTTGGTCTAGAAGAGGAGCCAATCTTTGTATAGAGCTTGTTTTTCCGACAGTACCTTTATTTGTTAAAGTCTCTATCTCGTTGGCGAAGGTCTCGGCTTGGCATATTCGCAGTATGAGCTTCCGCTCTCTCGACTTCTGAAACAAAACATAAACGTCTTTGGTTAACTGGAAGTTTTGAGTTACAGCGCCAACGAAAGATGCCAACGCCAGCTTCGGTCAGAGAGTCCCCTCCCGCGTAAAAATCATCTGCGTATCGTCCGGAGCGCAGTACTTCAGCTGCTTCGGGAAAAGCCTTCTCCACATCGTTCGGAAGCTGAAGCATGCAAGCATTGGCTTAGAACGGTGCGCTCGCCGTGCCATAAGTTCCAGTTGTCAGCCTCAAAACTTCAAAATTCTCTCGAGGGTTATTCGCCACAGAATGCGCTGCCAATCACGGACCTCCGGGTGCACGAGATATTGTCTGTACATCGCACGAAAAAACAAACGGGAAGAATGACCATCGTAGAATAATGGCTAGCACTTCCTCCTGTAGCTTTGGTCCAACGTGAAGTAATGAGTTAAACGAGAGTCCCTCTGCGTTCTTTTGCGACGCATTATATATACACTATATTCGACTCAAAATTTCAACTACATATTATACTTATTGTAGATATTCTCTTCGTGTGCTTTTGAAAAAAAAATTTATTGAAGAAAAAATATAGTTCGTTTTCATTGTTTCACAATTTTTGGCACAGAGATAGAGAAGATTGGGCGTCTAATTTTTTTTTTTAAAGAACTCGTAAAATGGACTGCTTTGCCTCAAGTGGAAGAGTAGTTATCCGAGCTTCAAGTAATTTAAAATGAAAAATTAAATTAAACAAGCTAATTGTAGTGTATTTAGCTATTTTTCGACTTCAAATTTTCTCAAAATGTTTCTAAAATATTTCAGAACATAATTTTAAAACATTTCCTAAGAATCTTTTAAAAATATGTAAGAACATTTCAAGAAAATATGTTTATATTCCTAAAACGAAATATGTTTTATAAATATTCTCAATAGAATTTTTAATATAGTATTATAATATTTTCTAAATGTGTCGTAGAAATAATTTAAAATATTTCATAACTGAATTGTAAAACCTTTTTTTAAAATGTTTTTAAAAATATATTAAAATATTGTAATATGTTTATTTTACTGGTAAAATAATATTTTTGTCAAAATATTTTTAAAATCATTCAGAATATAATTTTAAAACATTTCCTAAGAATATTTTAAAAATATGTAAAAACATTTCCAGAAAATATTTTTATTTTATAAATATTTTTAAAAGATTTTGAAATATTTATTTATCACATTACAAAAAAATTTTTTGAGTAAGTTTATTATAAAATTTTTATAAGATTTTGAAATATATTACATAAATGGTTCTATTAATATCTTTTTATAATATTTTTTAAATATTTCAATGAAATCTTTTATGTGGTTTCAAAAAAATATTTTAGATGCATCTGTGAAATATTGTACAAATATTTTATAATATTTCAATCTTTCAAAATATTTTGTTCTAGTAGTGATTTAATCATAGTTTTAAATAAAATTATGATTTTACAAATAAGATTCATGAGTGTTAAAAGCAGTTCTTTTTACTCTTTTCCATAGTTCTCATTTGACTTCAGAATACCTAGAGATCCTCCATAAATATGATTTTTTATAAACTGTTAAGTGCAATATTATAGTTTATTATTATTTCTATTACTATTATTATTATCAAAATAACTATTATTGTTATCTTTATAAGTATAGCTATTATGATTATTCTAGAAACTTATTCGGAAAATAGCTTTTCAGTTTGAATGTCTGAAACAAATCTTAAATACTTGATTAATTCAATAGCAAGTACGAAAACCGTGTACATAGGTCTAGCCGAGGGGATAAGGCGTCAGCTTCGCAACTAGAAGGTCCCGGGTTCGAATCTCCATGTCTGCAAAATTTATTTTCAACGTTTTTTCCGTTTTTTGCAGCTGTTCTTTATTTATGAATAATATAAAATATCTATATAATAATAATAATATTAATAATAATAAAAAATGTAAACAATATAAAATACTATTACTGCACAAACTTCACGTCAATATCAATAAAATGATTATGAAAGCTTTGCAAACTTTACATGAAACCTTTTATATAAACCTTATTTGGTGGACTGAATAGAAGAGAATATTTGAAAAATATTTTGTAACATTATAAAATCTATTAAATCATTTTAAATACATTTTAAATATCTGTTTACAAAACCTTTTCGAAAATTCTTTTAAAAATATTTTAAAATATTGTAAAAAAATGTATTACTGGATCTTAAAATGTTTTGAAATATTTTAAAATATTTTATTTGATATGTAATTTTACATTTATTTTTTATTACAAATGAACATGAATGTTAGTATTCATTAATTTATGTAATAAAAAAAATAATTTAAATAATCTAATGTTTCTTAATTTTTTTTTTCTTATCTAAAAAAATATTTGAGAAACTGATGAATACTTGACCAGCTATTGAACTTGCAAATTACTTTTATTAAACATTTAATACTTATCTGCATCTGTTTTGAGAAATATATACATATTTTTACTTTTAATTTTTCGCAAAACAAATTTTCGAAGTGCTAGTTTGTTTATTATTATAGTTATATATGAATCTATATTTATATATGACTGATTCTCTGTCAAATCGAGAGGTCAAAATATAGGCTTTCTTGAAACTTAGTGAGAAACTTTCTATTTTTTGTACCTGATGCTGGTGCTTTCTCCAAATTTTTTATAATTAATTTTTTTTAACTCTATCATGTCAAAGTTGACAAGTTTAGCAGTCCTTGCATTTTTTGCTGATTTTGATTTGTTTATAACTCTTTTAGGAAGCATTTTTTACGATTGACCTACAAATATCACTTTCAAAGCTATACGTATATGCTTACACTTCATAGGTGCAAATCAAACATTAAAATTTAGAAAATTGAAAGTTCGCGGCGGACTATCTCCACCTCAAAATTCATACCTTATTATTGAGTTGGTATAAATTCGAGAATAGAATATTATTGTTTTTATATTTAAAAAAAATTCACCTAGTTTTTTATGTCACAAAAAACTTTACTTAGTTCTATTACATAGGTCTGAAAAAATATGGTTAAATTCCATGGTTATTTAGTATGTAAAATATTTCGGATTTTCGCTTCCTCTTGGAGCTGAAAAATCTGTTAATATTGAACAAATTAATGATGAATTTCATAATAAAATTAGGCATATTGATTAATTTTTAGTCCACAAAGTAAGCAAATTTGCATTTGAAACATGAAAAACTAAATAAATTTTTTTTATTCAAAAGCGATCGCAAACCACGCTGTGACTGATATGGATACTTATTACCATTTTCTAAATTATAATGTTTAATTCGCACATATGTAAGTGAAAGCATACACGTATTGCTTTAGAAGTGTTTTTTATTAACTAACTAAGAAAATTTTTCACAAGAAACTATTCTTAGGTCTATCGTGAAAAATGCTTCCCCGAGGAGTTATAAATTCGTCAAACTTTGTAAAAACTGAAAAAAATGCTGAGATTATTAACTTTGTCATGACACCGTTCGCAAATATTAATTATAAAAATCTCAAAAATAATTAGCCAGCATTCGGTACACAATATAGCACGTTCTCACAAAGATTCAAGGAAACCTATTTTATAATCTCTTGATTTGACAGAGAATCATTTTTATTTTATGAGATAATATATTTTTTAAATATCGCTTTTATTTGGCTTAACTTAAAATAAAAATAAATTATTTTATTCGTTTTATAAATAATATTTCTTTTACTATAATGTTATACGTCTTATGGTAAAGTATTAATGAATCCTTTAAAAATTTTGAGTCATAAAATTTTTATATTTTGCAAAATTTTCATCATTCAAAAAGCAATAAAAAAACATTTGAACATGTTACTTTTGTAATTCATTAGAGAGTAGATTATTGTTAATTAATATTTCAAATGATTATTTTGTATTTACTTTACCAAAATTATGCACAACTAAATTTGTTTTTTAAACAAAGAAGACTTATAAAAAGGTATTAACCAAAACAAGAAATAAAGAGAAGCTTGTAAAGCTATGGGCAAATGAGGAAGAAAGGAGGCAAAGAGGACCCGGTGCCCGGGAATCAAGGCACACGCAGTTTGCGCAAGCGCGACTTACGTCGGTTCGTGAGCTCCACGAGGTTGAGAGACAGAGACAGCGACATCAATGAGTAGTAAAGGAGGCATATTGAAAGTGAGATAGAAGCATACACGCGAAATACAAGAAAGAGATGCTGAGTGAGAGTAGAGAGAGATAGTTATAGAAAGGGAATGATACAAACAAAGAGAGAAGTATGACCGACGGATGCTCAACAAAGATTGAGGAGTGAGAGAGATAGGATAATAGTATCCGTCTGCAGGCGCTGAAGCTGTCCTGGCAGAGCAGTCTGCGTCCCGGGATAGCAGAATCAGGATCAAATTTTACTGAAAAATTCTACATTTAGACTTAATTTCGCACCTCAATACCATTTATAAAACGTATTATTTTCAGTAAACAGATAAAGATAAAAATGTTGTTTTAAGTGATAGCTAATAAATAATTATTTTTAATTTTGTGTTTATATTTATTAATTTATCTATAATGTCAAATTTATGTGTACAACGTAAAACTTGTATAATAGGAACAAAATTATTGTTGTTTGCAATTTTTAAAAAAGAATCAGCATTTCAAATTTTTGCGAAGAATCATCAGTGCTGGCGATAACATAAAATCTGGAAATGCAAAAGCTATTATTAAAAAGTGGTCTGTTACCGACCATGATAAAATGTATTATTTTATTGTTTTTTCAAATGATCTTAAATATCGAAACGAGAAAAATGTATCCTGCATTAAAAGAAGGTATGACATTAAAGCTTTTTTAAATCATCCAATAAAATTATGAGATTTTACTGTAAAAATTGTAAAATATCAAAGTAATACCATTAAACTGTTTATTTAGATACAATCTGCACGTTTCATATTGCACACCGTAAAGTGTAAAATAAATTTCACAAGAGCGTACAACTTTTAAAAGTAGTGCGCGGTAAATTCAAATCTATTGAAGATTTTTTTTTAGCTAAATTTATTCACTTTATGAGATTCTAATTACTAGAAAAAATTGATGTCTAATAGTATTAGTGTATTCACCTTGATCAAATGTTTTTTTTTCTGTAAATCTTCGGGTAAATATAGTAGTAGCATATTTATAAAATATTCTTTATTAAATGTTGTATTAATAACAAGTTTTAAATCTCAATAAATTTCAGAGAAAAATCAAAAAGTATCTAAAACGGTTGCCTACAGCAATTGAATGTATTCTTCAATTTTTTTTTTTTACTGTATGGGTGTGTGTGTGTGTGCATATGCGTGTGTGTGTGTGTGTGTGTGTGTGTGTGTGTACGTATCATTTTTGCTCCAACATAAATTTTCCAATGAGCTTGCGAACATTGTACTACATAAACTTGGATTGTGAGAAATAATCATGTATACACGGAACAAATGCGTTTGTGAAACAATGATAAACTTATTAATATTAATATAAAATAAGTGCAAGTAAAAGAAAAAAATAACAATTAGATGTCTGTTAAAACATAAGTGTTCGTATTGCCTTTGTGGAAAAGTACGCTATATCTCCTATCGCGCCGATATGTATATACACAGGTGTATGTGCATGTATGTTAGGGCATGTATATGTGAGCGACCGAGCATGCTTGCTTGCAGACATGTGGGTATAGGTATGCATGTACGTATGCGATATACGTGTACCTGCATAAATTTATGTTCAGACACGTGTGGGTCGTGTTCGTGTATATGTGTGTTTAACAAGAAAAGATATTGATTTAAAATTTTGAAAGTATATGAAGCATATTTTAATGTTATGTAAATTCAATTGTGTGCATCATTTATAAAATTGGGTAGAATTTTAATACTAGGAACGCATCTTGCACTGATCGTCATATTACACCTCCACTTTCTATGCAAAAAATTTGACTTTACGATTTTTAAAAAGGTGTTTAAAATCGTTTTCGCGGATGGAATTGGTTAGACAATATTTCTACAAATAAATCTAATGAGAAAGAATGGCATATTTCTATTGTTATAACAATTATTTCAAAATTATTTTCAGCGCTTTAAAAATATTACAGAAAAACTTATATAAGTTCTTACGTAATTTCTTACGTAATTTTTTAATTGATTTCTTACGTCAGTTCTTATATCATTTCTTTCGAAAGGACTTACGTAAGAACTTACATACCAATTATTAATACAATAAATCAAATTTTGAAATAAAGGTTGCCAACCCACGTGAAAATATCATATGAGATCTCATAATATATAAAATTGCAGATGAGTTCTCATATGAGATCTCATATAATATTTTCACGTGAGAACTGATTACGCCGATTGATTTTATTAACATATATTTCCCTTAGTGAAGAGCAAGAACGAGGTATGCTCGTAAATGCGACTTATTTGCTGAAAAAGTCGTGCGAATGGTCCAATCTCCGGGCTTTATATACTCCCGACATTGGCTACTTGTTTATGGGGACGACTGACAGGTAGCCGCCTATCGTTAGAAGACGGTATTTTACAAGCGGATACCCTAGCTACCATCGTTCCGTCATTAGCCGGTAGGTCATAGGCGGCAATCTGTCAGCAATCCTCATAAACAAGTAGGTAATATCGACAGTATACACTTATATATATGGGTCATTTCACGTCAACTGTTGAAGGTGAAAATTTAAAAATTGCTGAAAATTTTTTTACACGTTCCAAATTAGTCCCATAATATAACTCTAATGTTTTAGAGCAAAATATTCAATCGTTAAAAAGTGAGAATTAATTGAAATTTTAAAAATAATGAACTTTTTCAAAGAAATTTTCGTCTTTCATCGGTGAAAAGCAATCCTTCAATTTATGTAAAAGACGTACTCAACATAACCAATTTTTTGTAATAAAGTCCAAAAATGTGTTTTCCAATTTTCATGATTTTTTAACTCAGAAATGTGAAACTTATTGTATAGCACATTAAATACGAAAAATTTTATAAATTCTAAGTAGAATACCCCAGAATTTTTATAAATTGAGGTATGCTCAAAGAAGACCAAAAAATGTGTTCTTATAATTTTTTAAAGAATAAAAAAAAGTAAAAAACACATTTGTTGGTCTTTTTTGGGCATACCTCAACTTGCAAAAATTCTAGGGAATTCTACTTAGAATTTATAAACTTTTTCCTATTTAATGTGCTATAGAAAAAGTTTCACATTTTTGGGTTAATAAAATCATGAAAATTGAAAAACACATTGTTTGCCTTTTTTTATCCAAAGTCCATAGCTATTTTCTGTGTCCTTCAACCATCAAAAACAAATTGTTTCCTTAAAGATAATAAATTAAATATACTTTTTGGACTTTATTACAAAAAAATGGTTATGTCGAGTACGCCTTTTACATAAATTGAAGGATTGCTTTTCATCGATGAATGACAAAAATTTGTTTGATCAAATTGTAAAAGTTCTATGTAATTCTACTCACAATTTATAAACTTTTTTCCATTGAATGTGCTATACAAAAAGTATCACATTTCTGAGTTAAAAAATCATGAAAATTGAACATTTATGAAAAAGTTCATTATTTTTAAAATTTCAATTAATTCTCACTTTTTAACGATTGAATATTTTGCTCTAAAACTTTAGGGTTATATTCTGTGACTAATTTGAGCAATTTTCAAATTTTCACCTTCAATAGTTGACGTGAAATGACCCATATATATAAAGCCGGGCGATCCGACTATTCATGCGACTTTTGCAGAAGAAGTCGCATTTATGAGGAATGTCCCATTTTTGATAACCCTTCAACAAGAGAAATATCTATTAATAAAATCAATCGGCATAATCAATTGACAACCTTAACATTAACTTTTGATATTTTTTCTAGTACTTTGTACACAAGTTCTTACATAAGAATATTTCTGAATTTAATACGTAAGAACTGACGTAAGTTCTTCGACAAAATTGAAATAAGAACTGACGTAAAAACTCACTTAAGAACTTACGCAAGAACTCACGTAAGAACTTATGTGAGACCTGTCATAAGAACCTACGTAAGTTCTTATGAAATATTTTTACGCGCGCATCACGCATTCGGTAATAGAACAGATGTTATCTTGCGTTGGTACGCTGCGGCCGCGACATTCAAACAAGAGAATTCCTTAAATTCATTTAGAGCACTGCCATACAAATACTAAGCAGCTACGATTGAGTGATTGTCGCCCAACTACCCTCGTAGAAATGAATTCTATTAACCAACATAGCGCCAATGGCTATTGCAAAACGATTGGAATAATTTAAATAATTGAAATAATTTTTTTCATGAACATACAAAAAATAATATGTTGTTAATAATTGTATATAGTTTTTCTTTAGCAACCCAAGTCATAACCACCTCCTTGTATTACACCTGTTGAAACATATATATATTTTGCTTTGTTTTTTCGAAACCTATTGTTGAATATTTATAACACTTGTGTCTCCTTTATAGCCTTTTCAGAATAACCCTGCTACCCAGGTTGTCCTGGCTAGTAGCCCATTATAAACTTTCGAAATGCTTTTATGTACTTCTACCCTTCAAAAGTTGTCAAATTTCAATAATAAAAATTTATTAAAAGTATAAAAAAATAATATTGTTAATATAAAACTTTCTATGGAAGTATAAAATAAGGCAAGAATAGGCGTTTTTCTGTATAATCTATGTATAAACTATCATTATATACATCCAAATTGATCAGTGCAAAGCAAACAAACGAAAATTGTGAAATCAATTATCGATATCAAGTAATGCAAACTACTACCCAATCCAACTGTATGACTGTTCTCAAAAATATATTCAAATTTGTTCATTCGTCTATATAAATCAAACACAAGAAAGTAATGAAATCAATTTATTGTAGGCAAGTAACCATACCAATATTGACTTGACTGACGTAATACAATTTTTCGTACCTTGCGTACAAAATTACATTTTATGCTCACATTGGGCTTAAGGGGACAAACCATGGTTAAATCTGAAAAAAAGGTAGTGAATAAACTTTTTAATAACAAAGCCCATATATATTTTTAAGGGTTCAAATTTTTTTTATCATTAAGTTGTATAATCACCTATAATTTATAACTATATTATGTAGCTATTTGAGATTCTGACCTGGCTGTCCATTAGATTGAAAAAATCCTTCTGAATTAGAAGCTGGCATGTCCTTGTCGCAGGATTTTTTTTTAACAAAACAAGGTAATGGTCTGAAAATTTAGGAGCACCTCTGAAATTGCATTGGTTATGGAAAATATGAGCTACTTTTTTATAAAGGCTTTAGAAAAAAAAGCTAAAAAATAAAATTGCGAAAAAACATTGAAATTTTAATTAAAAAAACATTAAAAAATTAGATTTTTCATTAAAAAACAATTTTAAAATATTTTTTCAAGAAAAGTTGCTCACATTTTCTATAACTGCTATAACTAAAAAGGTACTCCTAAATAATCAGACCCCTGTCTTGCTTAGCTAAAATAATTTCCTGCGGCAATGACATGCCAGCTTCTAATTCAGAAGGATTTTTTAAATCTAATGGACTGCAAGTCCAGAATCTCAAATACCTTCATAATATAGTTTTTAATTATAGGTAATTATACAACTTAATGATAAAAAAAATTTGAACCCTTAAAAATATATAAGGGCTTAGTTATTAAAAAGTTTATTCACTACCTTTCTTTCAGATTCAACGATGGCTTGTTCCCTTAAGAGTCGTAATAGCTTACATACTCCTACAAATTCTTATAGTACGTATGCATTTTACACCCTTCTGAACACAAATTATAGTAATTGTATATAATTATTATGCTTTCTTTTTATTTCTAAAGTTCTTAAGAATCTTTTCAGATGTTTACTAAAAGTCAAAGCCTATATAAATAAGTGGTTAAAATTTCAAGTCAATAAATAAAAAATTCTTTGAAAAAAAAGGTATCCAAAAATTTTATAGAAAAATATTTAACCTCCAATATCTTTTTTCGTAACAGTCAGATATTTCTAGGCAACGAACTCAGCCTGTGGATATAAAAAAACTATATCCGTACCAAATTTCAAGTCGATCGAACAATGTTTACTCCAATTATCGTGCGACAACGAAATAACTAGTTTTTTCAACAATATTTTTTCTAGAAAACAAATGAAGGAAATCTCTTAAAAATTTAACCCAATCCTGTACTAATAGAGTTTAATAATTGTTCAAAATTTCATGTCAATTAATAAAGAATTCTTTGAGAAAAAGTTTTCCAAAAATTTTATAGAAAAATATTTAACGTCCAAAATCTTTTTTCGTAACAGTCAGATATTTCGACGCAACGAACTCGTCCTGTAGATATAAAAAACTATGTCCGTGCCAAATTTCAAGTTGATCGGATAATTTTTACTCCAGTTATCGTGCGACATCAAAAATTCAAATTTTTTCGAAAATTTTTTTTTTTTTCGAAAGAAAATTGAAATATTCTCTTAAAGATTTAACCTAATATTCCTTAAAATGAGATCAATTAGTGGTTTAAATTTCAAATCGATTGATCATTTAGTTTCT
>JAYJLV010114891.1:0-35488 GCA_036873485.1 Torymus texanus | reverse complement strand
GTAGACCTCATTTGGATCAAAATTTTTCTGGGCAGAGGGGGTGTCGCGTTGACAGAGAATGCCCCATATATATATATATATCTTAGTTGAATTCTTAATGTTTAGAAATATTAAAACACTGAAAATTAAAACTGTTCATGTCTATTTTAATAATTATTTCCAGTCATTGTAATAAAGTGTATACTTGCCCGAAATTGTAATCGATAAAAGAAACATTATTATTTACTAAATAGCATATTTTATAAATTCAGTATAATTTATATATGATATAGGACCCTCAGCATGCGCGCTATAAGACGCGATTCTCGTTTACTGATCTTAGTTTTAGGCAATATGGTGATGAAAAGCACATATAGTCTTATCAGTCGAATATCCTTTTATATGTGCCAGGTTTACAGGCTTGAAGTACATGACTTTTTCACAGTGTTAGCTCAGCCCTCTTTCCTCCTCTGCTACGATACAAAAAAAGAGTAAAGATTTCGATTGATGAGAGGTGTAAAAGAAAAATCTTTTGTCAGTTTGAAGTTTACAGAAATTATTTTATGTGAATTTTTATGAACAGAAATACGTCGGTAGGGTGGTAGGAGACATGCAACCCAAATATAAGTTGGAAAGGACTGGTTGTTTGTCAAGCGTCAGTTAATCTAAAGTAGTTTAAATTAATATATCTTTTTCTTATCTATGAAACATTGATAGACACCCGTGGGCATATCTTCGCTGAAAATAACTTGATGCATTACTCTATCTTTTCACATAGTTATAATTATTCCTATTACATAGCCATTTTTGCAACAGATGTACAACAAAAATATCCAACAGAATTTTCCATATAAACGAGGGCGAACCCATTACATTGATTATTCTGAAAAAGTTAATGTATAATGCAATAAATAGCTTCGAATCGTATATCTTTAAATCAGTTGCTTTTCTATAATTATTAAAAAAAACAAACTTAAATTGTTAACTAAAAATCGTAAAATCCTATAGTTTTCAATTGCAAATTTTTTAAAAACATCTGACTATGAAAGGGATATCAACTGATTTTCATAAATTTAATGTTCACTGGATTACGCTATTTTTAAAAATGAAGTCTACAACTTGTTAAAATACATAAAAAATTTATAAGTTTCATTAAGCTTTTACGTGTATAGTGTCACAAAAATTGAGTCCGAAATAACTCCAAAATTATATTTATAAAAAATGATTGAAATAGAGATAATTATAAGTATCCATATAGAAACAGGTACATATGGTGAACGAAATATCTGATAGAATGACCCAAATTATTTCAATGTGTAACATGGACTCTCATAAATTCTATAATAACGATATCAAAATAATTTTCGGCTCTTTTTTGAAATATATTTTTTAATATGATAATAGGATCAACGTTTCTTAGTGCATAGTTAATAATTGTCCATTGCAGAGAAACATATTTTCTACCACGCTCCGACAAAAAAAAAGCTAAAAGGGAATATAAATATGTAAATTCTTCAAAGGATATTTATTTTAATAAAATTACCTGAATTAAGCGTTGCTCTGATATAAATGATGAAACGCTGATGAATTGAATATTAAATTGAAAAAGGGTAATATGGAATAAATAATTGTTCATAATTGTTGTTATTATATTAGTATTTATACAACACTTACACCATACAATAATAATTATTAGGTACAAAAAATTATTCTACACATAATTACATATGTTACAAAGAGTTATTTGACACATGGTCATTGTACACAATGACGCGTAGTGAAAAAAGGACTAGGTCCCATGTACCAATGCGATATTTATCGAACGCAGAAAACTCGCGATTTTCTGTCCATGTTGTACGATTTGTAAGGGCAGGTGCACGTGAGCGCTGGTATAAGGGATGCCTTAACTGACTGAGCAGATAATGGTGCTATCCAGGTGCCCTCCGGTGATTGTACAGCCGATTCCACGTCCAATCTGTAATAATCATCGTTAGCGCCAAGTTAGTATTTCACATATAATATAACGCGGTTGCTAAGATTTAATCATACGTATCCTATATGTATGCAATTATTTTTAATTAAGAATCATAGTAGTAGAGTCTTTTTATTTTACAAAAATTTAATAAAACAAAAATAGAGTTATAAATTTAATTTTTTTATTATGCAATATTTTACCCTTATAATTATTTAGTTCAACTCAATCATTTTTCTTTTATGAACCGCCGAAGGATTGGTATGCCTTAGCACTATCTGTAGTGCTGCAACACGCGATCGCATGCTTGTAAACACCGTGTGCCGTATACCTACAAATAGCACCAACGCGTCCAAAATTTTAAATTATTTATGACCAAAAAATTATTAAGTTTAGCTAAGATTAGGAAAAAAAATTACGTGATAAAAAAACTAAACATTAAAAAAAGTTCAGCTTGACTGAGTTATGGAATTTGGATCTATGTAGGTATTTGAACAATTTATTTCTTAATGAAAAATTGATTGCAAAATTATTTGTAAAGTAACTTTTATATTCTTTATCAGCATAGAAAAAACTATATGTTTAAAAACAGAATTATTCCATAAATACCCCTATGCATATATTATAACACCTTCGATCGAGACAGAAAGGAAATATATATTTTTATTTATGGATTGTTATTCCATCAAAAGCTTTTCATAAAATGTTTATGAATTTTTTGTAAATGATTCTTTTCAGTTTTCATTCTAATATAAAATTTATAAGTTATATAATGCAATGAAAGCTTTTTTACGCTGATCGATTTTGCTATTTAGTGTAAAAGTTTAACTATCTTATATACTACAAATCGAATAAAAGATTGACCACCTTAATGATTTTTTATTATATATACGCCACTAAGTGGCAATTCCAAAAGCTAAATTGTAAGTAAATTCTATTACCGCAAAGCATAGTTTTTTCTAACTAAGTCACAGTGTACCTCCTGCGATGGTGTTCAAAACGTTCTCGGTGACCAACGGCATTTATATGAACGGGGAGATTATAATCTCCTTAGTAACGAAAGGAGAGCTTTTCACCTCCATAACATGAATTTTGTTAAAACTTCTGAATGTCATTTTTTGATAAAAAAAATTAACTTCTGTTTTATAATTTTGTCCATTATGTTCTAGTAAAAAGGGACATATTTTTAAAATATCATGAGAAAAAGTGTCCACGGCAACCTAAATAATGTAAGTATTAAAATAATCATATAAAACTAACAGTAAAATTTTTTTATTGTAATTTTTTCAGAAGTTAATATTTTTAATTCAATTAAAGCATACATTAAATTTCATTCTGACTACTTTAAGTTTATATTTGCATGATTATTCTAACACTTTAGAACTCAAAAATAAAATAACTTTATCCCGCTCTTCCTACCCATAAAAAAGCCTGACCCCTTGCATTAATTTAACTGCGCACAAAAGCAGTGCCTCCTCAAAAGAATCCCCCATTTTCCTTAAGCCGGTCTTTTCAAGCTTCCTTCTTAGCACAGGAAACAAAACAATTCGCGGACTAACGATAAATCATGCGTGCACTCTGAAGTGGTCACCCCTTACGTTTTCAGCGTTGGCGGTCCATAGAGGCTAACTGGGTTCACCGGAGGCGGTTTCAGCAAAAGTACGTCGACGCCGGAGGATTGAAGCTCTACGCGTAGCGCTTCCGCAGCGCCCTCGACGGCCTTGCGCGATGCACTGAACGCCACAAGGCCCGTACCGGCGCGAGCCCCAACTTCCGAATCACCAAGTAAAATTATGCGACCTGTTAACAGAAAGACGAAAAATTAAAATGTCTGCAAATTGGTTCGGATATATTATATGTGATAATTTTATTATATAAACTGAGCTTTTCTTTATCTTATGAAGGATAAAGACATGAGAATAGCATTGTATTTTCAATAAAATGTGTGAAATAATTAATACAAAAAATGACGATTTTATTCTTAAACCAATTCAGTTGCTCTGCGCAATTTAATAATGTAATACATCATTTTACAAAGTTTAATTTATTCATGAAATGAAATTTTATTCACCTATATTTCAAGAAAAAGCGGTGATATTGTTATTTCTTATTCAAAATGTAGAATGATGAATTACTGGATTACGCATGACAGCTGACTTTTTTCAAGACACAAATTGATTCTATTTGTTTATAAGTATTCTTATATGATCAGCCGGTACAAAATTATTAGTGGTTGTGTAAGTATTATACCATTACAATATCTTTGGCTCCGAGGCATAACGACATAAGTCCACTATTTTTAGGAAAACTGATCAGTAGTACCTAAAATGATGCCCTAAAGCTACAATATACAAATTTAGTGCGCGGCATAACAACATAAGTCCATATTATTTTATGGTTTATTGTAGTTGTGATGTATTTTATTTATTTTAATTGAATATAAACATGATTTCATATAAAATATGCACAATAACTAGATAAAATTTCGAAAATTTTCAAAATTCTAGTATATACCATTTCTTTCCGCGCTGTTTAACATACCCAATATGCCAAATGGTCGTAAGCTTAATAGGAATGTTACGAAAATAGGAATTCGTTAAAGAGTTGCTAATCTTATAATTTATTGGTCCGTTTCATAATTAAATTAAAGAATGTGCTCCAAAATGAACGAAAACAGCACTATTAGCCCATGCATTTTTTAATTTTTACACGTTTTTAACGCATCAGACAATTTATAACCAGCTCATACCATCGTGTAAATATGTGTTTTGAACGTGTCAATTGATCTGGACTCAGCTCGTTTCTTCCGATCTTACGTATAAGTTTGAACATTAAAACACTTTTTTCTGAGAAACTTGAGAAGTGGATTTACGTGGCTATGTTTCGAAGCCACAGATATGTACATTGATAATTTGTATTTTACACTGTTTCAAAACACGAGAAATGTCAGTGTCACTTTACACTCCAAAATTCAATTTTAACCATATAATCTTCAAAATCTTATTTTATTCTAAATATATTTCCCATTATATGCGCCAGTAACATTAGAGAATAATATTGAACGAGCGCAGTAGTAGAACATTTCTATACTAATGGGAGAAAATGATGTCAACGTCGTGTAGACGTTTGCGCCCAAGTAAAGCGAGGGTGAAAAGGTCACGAGGTTAAAATCACCTTCTTGCTCGTGTATCAAACAGTATTTTTTGACAGGACGTGTAAAAAGCTCGATTTAGCGTTCACTTTTTCATTCAAGCGTGTACGAAATTGAGGTTTGCACAGAAAATCTTTAAAAAAGTTGATTTTTAAATCATAATATCTGAAACTATCTGAAATGCTAATTTTATAAAATACAAAATTCATATGATTATCACTTTATCATATTACCAAAAATCTTAAATTATACGTTTTTAACACTTCGACGGTGTATTAAAAAATAAACCCTTTTAAATTAACATCGAAAGATTTATCTTTCACATAATTTTTTTTATGTAAATTTAATCATAAATTCTGGAGGTACTTGAAAAAAATCTTCGGGATAAGAGAGCCGCAAGATTAGATCCTAGCAGAAAAAAATTAACTTGAAATATAACTTTTTTTTTAATACGTAATTGAAAGAGCTTCTTTTTTCTCTAACCCAACCCGACGAAAACTAATTTCTTCATATTTTATCAAATTGACAAAATAAACAGTGAAAAAAACATCCAAAAGATAATCCAATGATAAATTCATTCATTCAAGAATAATTTCGCTTTCTTTTCAAAAGTACAACGCGTCATTTAGTTAAAGCCACATGCCTGAAAAATTTACATAGACAAAGGTTATTAAGATCGTAACTAGACAAAGTCAATCGAATAACTTTTTTCCCCAATTTCGGTAGTACACATACTTTTTGTCGAGCGCCATGCACGTCTCTCACACGAGCAAAAACGTTTGAACTTCCATTCTCCCGAACTATCGGGGGTATGGGAGGGCAAAAAGAGCATTTTGCGCGCGTACAAAATACGAAACAATTTCCATCAAGGTGTATGTGCGGTCCGGTCAAAGGATCGCTCGGTGAGACGCAGCGGAGAAAAACGAGCATTTCCATAACACTCGAAAATTGCCTGCAGCCCACATCGATGAGCGAACACTACGAGTATTGACTTCGTTTCGCGCGTTCATTACATCTAGTGAATATATATACTCGTGTATACATGCGTTCTTGTGTGCGCATATTTGAACTCGAGAGGGTGTTCAATTACAATTTTTCATTATAAAGAATAGTTTCAGGCAATTGGTACTTTATGAATAAAAAGACCCTTAGAATTGCAGTTTACATTTTCTTTCAAACGAATACATAATGCCGTAATTAGTAAATACACGCCATCATTGGTTCGGCGCAATAAATGGAGTTACTTTTTATTACATAGCATTTATCAACTTCAGCCAACTCGACTCGACTCGCTAGACTTTACTCGAGAACAATAAATGTAATATAATTTTTTGATTATACAAATAACTTTTCATTGAATCTGAGAATCTATCTTTAAAAATCACTCTTTTCAGCATTGTTTGAACTTGTTTAGTTTTTTTTTTTAACTAGTTTTGTCTTAAAAGTATATACATTTCATCTTTTTTATCGAACCGTTCTTTGCATCTGGATCTTGAGGCGTAATTGTTTTTACTAGAAAAAAAGTGTTTTCGTTTCAAAATTTAATACGGCAGATCCCATATTAGATTATTTTTACAAAAAAACTTACTTCTTTCATGTTTTGCACCATCCTTCTTTTCTATTATAATTATGCATGAATCATAAAGTAATAAATGTGATTATAACTAGTGGTTTTTATTCTATCCACTAACCGTTAAATATTCATTATGGCTACTGTTTTTCATATTAATATAAAATATCATTTACATTGTTTGATGTAACATTTGTGGCTGCAGGGCAAACTTTCTGTTAAAATTTGAGTTAGAATTTTTAAACAAAAATAAATGTTCACCGTCATAAAAACATTTATTTTACGAAATCCAGACAATGAAAACGATCGTTTCATGTTCAAAAATACTATAAAATGAAAGATTTGATTTTTTTTATATTTTTTGCCTTCCTGTTGAAAAAATAACAGGTGATAGCAGAAAGCCGACAACGAAATCAGATATAGCGGTTAAAAGTACAATAGAATAGCTATTTTTATAATGCTACACCAATAATAATTTTTTTGATTATTTTCTAATTGAAAAGAAATTAAAATTTGAGCTTTTGTCATAAAACCAATTCAAATACTGCCATGAGCAAAAATTTTGAGGGATACTCAACGTTTGCATTGAATTTCGCAAAAGTATGTGTTTAATGATTTTTGCCAGCTATTCTACAAATTTCAATTTCCATTTCTTTTAAATTCCAATTCAATATTAGCATTATATTGAAAAGGACAATATATATCTACAATATTTTGTCGATATAGTAGTACATGCAATATATAATTCCAACGCTGTGGCAATAAATTCCTCACGTTTTCTCATATATTACTCATATATAAGGACCATCATTGCTCATACATCATCTATACTTTGTGGAATATATTGATTGTAGTACCTTTTTAACGTGGAAATTGAGCTTGAGTTTTCATTATAAACATTTTTACGTAACGATGATCGATGCACGATACCAAAAACTGTCAGCGAAATTCGCTACGTCGTATTTAGAGTGTACACAATAAGTTTAACCACAAAGCGCCAAAAGTTTTCAAGCAATATTAACTCCATATTGTTAAAACAACATTTCAATTGCGCAAACACATCGTTCGGGAAGTTGAAAGTGATTGCATATATACTCTGGCATGCGAGTGCAAATTTCATCGCGCATGCGCAAGTGCAGGACACGCGAGTGGGCAAATCGGGATGGGTGATTTACCTCTTTTAGCGCGCAACAGCGGAATGAACACGCGAGCAGCTCGCAGGGGTGCTACCAAATTGTGACGCAGCATGGATTCCCAGGCGGAGCTCGCCTGCCTCTCGATAACTCCCGACAAAGCCAGTCCGCCAGTGTGCACCACCGCCCATAATCCTGCAAAACACAAGCCACAGTTAGTTCGATAAGTAAGCGCGCGTTTGTACATATAGTGAGGAGAAGCGAGGAAGATTTTTCCGGGGAATCGAACCCCTATCGATGCCAAAAGTTTGTTGGACGCCAGTTGGGAGGTGCAAGATTCTGAGGTTTCAAATTTTATTTCAACTCGGTAACTTGGCTGGATTGATATTTTTCAATTAAAATGGATATATAGTGCGCGAATTGGATTGAATTTATTTACTGGAATAAAATAAATTTCCCTTTTATTGTAATTAATCCGATAATTATATATTTGAAGCTATATATATATATATATGCAAACGATTGAATTTTTATTTCCATGAAAAATTTTCTTAATATAACATTGATGAGGGACCCCGGAAACATTGAATATTTATGATGCGAATTTACAAATTCAAATATTCACACCATTCACTCGGATTTAATATTCTATCGCAAGTAATAATTAAAATTCTCTCAAACAATGACTGATTTAAATTAATTTTTCAACGTAACTTTTCGTGAAGAATTGACAACTGTAACTCACAATTTGTTTAATAACATTATCTTACATTCATTTCTTTTGTGGTGTATCATAACTGTAAACAGATCTCTCTCATAGCCCTTTGAAAGAAGAAAAAAAAAACAAAAACGGAATCGATACCTGCAACTGATACCTGCAAGCGATGCGTCAGTCGAATATCCACTCGAATTTCTACATTTGACTTTATTTTTTTTCTCCGTTGCTTTCAGCTAAAAGTTCGCTAAAACCTTTGTCTGATCCGGCCATGCAAGGGGTAATTCGTTACACCTCTCTCTCTCTCTCTCTCTCTCTCTCTCTCTCTCTCTCTCTCTCTCTCTCTATCCCTCTCTTTCTCCCATCGGGCTTTAGGCCTCCCTCCGCATCGAGGGAATCTAATAGCAACTCGGGGGAAGGCAAATCGCGACCATAGTTCGCGTGAGTTGGCTCTGGCACTCCCCCTTGCGAGCCCCCGGCGGAAAGTGATTCGAACTAAGGTTATTAGTTTAGTCGGGTAAGCTTGCGGGCCGCTCTCGCGATTTTCCCAACCTCTCTACATCTACCTCTATCTCTATCTCGCGGCCCTGGGTCTTAACGATTTATAGCGCGTGGTTCACCGGAATGCTTTGATGAAGGCAATGGGTATAACGCGGCAATTGTAACGATTGAGCCACGCGCGGATGGTGCAGGAGTCGCGCAACTCCGTTAATCAGTTTCGAGTTTTGTTACAAAAGCGCGAGCGCGCCCTGCAGGGTACAGCTCTGCGTTTCTGCGGTCGAGGAATTTATCGGAGATTCCCGGGGTATTTAAAGTTTCGCGGCTGCCGGCGCCCTCGTATACATATAGCGCCACTACGCCGCCGCTCTGTCGCCCCGATTATGCAATGCGCCTCCCCCGCGCGCGCCACTGCGCCGCCGCCTGAGGCCGCGCCGTTTTAAGACGAGAGGGCTTCTTTCGAGGGCTTTTCGACTCCGAACTTTCGAGAGGCTCGACCCTTTTTGTGCCCAAGTATTAGAGGGTAAGAAAGTGGCTTTTGTAGTGAAAATAAGCTTCGCTCTCGGAACAATGGCTTAATTGAATAGTTTTTTAAACGTCTTTCTCTAGTAACTTAATGCTAATAGACAAGTGACGATATGCAAGATATTGGTTATTGCTAAACAATTTAAACTTGTTCTCGCATCCGCATGCTACTATCTGCAAGTATAATTGCCACATTATCAAAATACCGTAGTCATCTTGACCCAGTCTTCATCTATTTAAAATACATTCTGATGACCGAGAAGTAATATTTACAATCGACAATTCATCTAGCTTTTTTAAATTTACCCACGACTTGTAAATCTAGAACGTGTTTTCGATTGTTTTAGTAAAAAATTATATATACATTGTCTCTTTAGAACGAGTTCACAATCTTTACCGATAGAAAAGCCTCGCGCGGCATTCTTCCAAGCGCCACAATCCAATTTCCCCAATAAGGATTGCCTCCACGTTGTCGCAAAACTTTCCGCCGAATTTCCCTGACCGTACGCGGTCACGCGCGAACTTTTCGATACAACCTCGACCCGATCGTGGCGACCCACGCAACGAAGTTTTGAAAGAAACTTACGGGCTATGCGCACGCCAGAGAATGAGCAAGAAAGAAAAGAAAGAAGGAAGACCTTACCGTCCTCGCCCGCAGGAAGTTTGGCCCGGACAGCGTCGAGGCAGGCACGCAGGCTGTCTTCGCGCGTTGAGTCGAGCTCCACAGGAACGATTTGACCGGGCACGCGAACGTCCGTCGCTATTGGTGAGTCCTCGACGGTCGCGGGGTCCTTGGCCCTGACGCGCTGCTGTTCAACTGCGTGCAGAATCTTGGTTGCGTGCGAGTTGCCCGATGGGTCTATCAGGCCGGCGAATACCTGTTATTTAAAAAATTTGTTATAGAAAGTTTTGTGTTGTTTGTGTGATACAAAAAAAAAATATACGAAATTACAAAAATCGTATTTAACTGAGGAAATTATTCTTTAATATCTTCCATTTTTCTGAAATAAACGATGGGATGTACGGATCTCTGTAATATTATTAAGTATTATAGCTAAAATCTTTTAAGTTTCAGTATTTATATTGCACTTTCAAAAGAAATATATTCTTCAAAAAGTATTATTGATAAATTAAAAAAAAAAATTCTTTAAAGCGTCAGGTGAAACATAAAAGTAGCTGAGGAATTATCGATGGTAGAGATTTATGTATAAATAGTTTGAAAACAGCGGATTGACTTGATTTTTCCAGCATATATAGAAAATGAAAGCCTGATTTACAGCAAGAACGAATAAAACGCAAGCAATAATCTTCGTATAAAACGAGAACGTATTTTCTATGATTCCTAAAAATAAAAGAGAATGCTTGGAGAAATCAATGTCATAAGATCAGTATATATGCACATCTCATTAACATTTTATTGAAGAAAGTTCAACACGTAATTCCGTGAAACGCACATCGTTAACTTTTACAAAAATTAAATGGATGATATAAAAGATGTAATCCTTGACATAATTTTGGATTGTAAGTTTCAATATAGTGGAATTTGATATATATGACTAGAATAACTAGGTCATATTAAGATTCTACATTTTTTAATATGGATTTGATTAAATTATGATATAATAATGATAAATTTTCAAATTAAATAGACTTACAGAATTAAAAAAAAAAACCAGATTAGACTGGATGCAAAGACTCTTGATGCATTGAATCTGAATCTAGAAGCGAAATTTCTCCACGATGTGTAATATTTTCGAGATATTATAATCTAGACGTTCAACGAACACTAGTTTTGGACTGTTATAGAATTTACTAAAAAGTAAACGTTTCAAAAAAATACAAATAACTCCATGTTATTCTGTCTGATTATATACAATAGAAAACGTTATATTGTCTTTTTCTATTATTTTTCAAATGTTTATGCTAAACAACTTTCACGGTAGCCGTCAAAACCTATATATTTCATTACAAAGAAAATCAGCCACTCAATAGAGCTAGTTACATTAATAGCAAGTATTTCATCAAGGAAAATGATTTACGATTCACAAACTTGTATAGATGAACAACAGCAGCATGGATCAGCCGATAACACTGAGGCATGCATCGAGGATGCGAAAATACTGTGAGTACGCAGCTCTCTGGATACAGCATTGGGAAGGTATAAAAGAAACGGAACAGACGAATCTACCGAGCACTCGATACCGTTCACCTATATTATTTCAAAGGAATAAAATTCCCGAGCTGGGTGCACACGCACTCGCGTCAAAGCCCGTGATTACTTTCCATTACGCCGTTGAAAAATGCACATGCGTCCGTGCGGTGGCGTTATTACTTCTCTCCCCCTCTCTTTCTCTCTTTCTCTCTCTCTCTCTCTCTCTCTTGCTCGCTTTCTCTCAAAGCCTCTTTCCACGGCGGTGCCGGCTTAATACCGGCACGGCTGCGTATAATTTCGAAAGAGTGCGGGCGCGATGCGCATTAGAAATTATGCAGGGTCCTTTAATGCACTTCGCGTTAATGACATTGCCGCTGCGGCCTCTACGGCCCTACACCGCGCGCGACTTTTACAGCGCAATCTCAGACCACCGGGAAGATTGTTTACGAGAGTAACACTGACTTCTATTATTAATAAAAAGAGGAATGGGCCGGCGCAAAAAATAAACAAATTACTCCGACGTCGCGATCCCCGCTGCCTTCGTGTCCTTTGAATAAGGAACTTTATGACGTTCATTGTTATTCAGCTGCGGCAAAAATTATGATTCTTACACTCCATCCGCGGTCCTCCCCTTGCTCTTTCTCTCTTTCGCTTCCGCTCGTCGCCACCGTAAAAGTTTACGAGAACAAGATGCGCGGGAGTGCACACGCGGTGAAGTTGACGCGTTCGGCCATACTGTTGTCCCCCTTTGAGGAAAATCTGCTTACGGAAATTATCACCTTGGGATACGCGATTGTTATACTCTTCGCCCCGTGTGCATAACTCTTTTATTTCTCGTAACTACAAACTACTGTGTTTCCCTCAACCTTTTTATTGCTTATCATAAATTTTTCCGGCAGAACTTAATAGTGCCGCTTAAGTAATGACTTTGCTTTAATGATAAAGTAGCAGATTCGGCTGCTGAATTTGAACCCATGCGGTATTTCTATATTCATCACGTCATAATATGACGTGGTTTTATTGATGACAATTATTCTTCATACCGAATGTTAATGGCAAAAAATTCAATAAATATTTATTTAAACTACGTAAATTTTCTGGATATATCTTAAGTATTTATGTAACTTCCCCTATTACATACTTTTGAGCTTTCCATTTATTATCAACCACATGATCACACTATGTCGAATGGAACGTACTAATTACTAATTCTCTTTGATTTCTCTTTAAACTATAAATAATAATTCCAACTACGCAATTTCTTTTATTTTATTTTTGAAATTTATCGTGCTAGCATATCAATCTTAAAAGCACGCACCCTGTCTGGTTTATCCGGATAATATATATTGCTTCGAAACGTTCTGTGTTAGTATTCATAATAATACATAATTTTTATTCTTATTGCATTCCTTAAAACAAGATTTTACGAAACACAAGGCGAACATTTATAATAAAAAATTCATCATAATAATGAAAAGAACAACCAGATACCATTGAATTACATTAAAAAGATACGAATGTGGGTCTACATATGTCGAAATAACGAAACCAGTAACATGACAACTCGACCGTTAACTTCAACATCAAGCGCTCATTTTTTGCGTTCGGATACGATGCTTTAGAAAGTTAACAGCATTGCTCGAAATCGAAAATCGTCCTCGATATAGATATATACACACATGCGCGAAAGCGCGATTCTGTTGCATCACGCAGTAGCGAGACACGGGAAGCCACTTTCCGCGCGTATAAAATCTCATTCCATTTGCATACGTGCCCCCCGTGTGCGTACACCTTTTACGACTCGTGCACCCGCGAATTATCGATATAGAGCCTGTGCAACGCGGAGATTTACAGCTGCGCGCGCGCGCCAGCTGCATTTAATCCTCAGTGTTTTTTTTTTTTTGTTTTCCCTATCGTATACCTTATAGCCAGCTTCGGAAAGCGCAAGAGCGAATTGCAGGCCGATGCAGGTGTCGCAGCTGGTGACAAGGACGTGGCGCTTGCTGCGCATCTCGAACTCGTCAGTGGCATTGCGCGACTGGCGCATCAAATAGGCGAGCAGGGCAGCAACGATCGAGCACAGCGCAAGAATCTGCAGGGCCAGTATGGCCCCCGTCTCGACGTCCATCTTTACGAAGCCACAACTGACAACAAGAGGGTGTCTAAAGCCTTAGATGTAAGGCCAATCTGTGATATCCCTGAAAGCCAAAGATCGTGATTTAGTGGACATTTTTTATAATAGTAAAGTCAAATTATATTTTAAAATCGTGTTTATTATATTTATATTATTAAAATGATCCTGCAAAAATTCAATTGGTCAATATCATAAACTTACTCAATTTAAAATAAAACATCAAAGTTTTTTTTATTTTAAAAGATTTTTAGTATTAAAATATTCAGCTATTAAAAATATAAATTCTAGTTTCCAAAAATGGAAATTTTATATTTCAAACTTCTACATATATTTTTGAAAATAAAACTTATTTGTCATACTTTACAGTAAAATTAACTGTAAGAAATGTAGAATTAACAAATTGTTTTTTCCTTAATCTATTTTATATTACTATACGACGAACATTAAATCACTAATGGAAAGATACTATTAGTACCCCAAACGTGCAGACCAAGTAACTTGAAAAATTTCGTCGTCGGTTTCTACTAAGCGAAAACCCCGGTGATTGACATTGATCTTGTGGATTTTGGAGAAGATAGCTCCAATGATAGTAAAAGACACTTAGGAATTGTCTTCTAGAGACTGAGAGAAGACTCAGAAACATCTAGAGATAAAGAAGCTACTCATAAATATAAATGACTCAATAAGAATTCTAAAAGAGAAGGTGTGTGACCTTCCAAACGTGAGCGCTCCTGTAAATTTCTCGACACCCGTTTGGAGCTTCTTGTAACAGCAATTCTCCATTAGCAGCGAATGGAGAACAAAGGAAAAGGTAAGCGTCAAAAGCCAATTAACCCTACAGGTGAAAAACAGAAATACTTAAAAAATCCAGATAAATATATAGAAGCCCCTGCGACGTCAATGGTCCATGATATTTGACACGACTTAATAGGAAGAATGAAAAAGAAAATGATAGATCAGAAAAAGCGAGACAGAATATCGTAATCGCAAATAGAATGATCATACCCCATTGATCACGTACACATTTAACTAGATAAAGGAGGCCGTGGATTTAGCAACTAATCAAGCCACATTTAGGAGTATTAGACGTAGTAACGAAGGATGCGTAATTTTCGAGTTTTATTGATTCTGAACAAGTGGAAAAGATTCATATTATAAAAAATAATTTCTCCTAAAAATATACGATTCAGGTGATTTTTTGATACCCTAACTATTATTCTAAAATTCATCATTACACCCGTAAACTGTACTGACAAACACCTGGTACCTTTTTTAATTGGATCACTAATTATTACCAATTTTTGGTTGATACCATCTTTTACCAAGCTGTTGAAGTCATGTGAAACTTACATAGCGGTGGTATACCGAATAGTCAAACAGTATGAGTAGAGAACTCTCTTAAGTTGCAAGATGCCTCTAAGGCAGCAATGATCATGGAAATAGGCAGCGACCGCAGAGAATTAGAGAGTTAAAAATATCCGAGCTACCATGCAACCAAAACCGCTAATTTTATCTGAAAGTTCGTTACAATACTTCATGTGGTGTGTAATTTAAATTTAATTATATTTGTTTTAAAATAGCAATGCTATTCGAGAAATGAGAATTGAACATCGACTACTGAACAGGCGACCCTTCTGTCCTTACTTGGGAATCGACTTCTAGGCCAAAGGCATACACCTCCTGGTCAGATTAGACCTATCGAATAACACCCTAGTTGGTTACTTTGTTCCTGTGTATGAATATGTCTCAACGTCGCATCAGTAAGCTTGATTACAACATTCTACCAGCGCAATTTTGATCTAAAACTCGTACCAGACGAAGACAAGCGCAATATAACAACCCTCCGCTTGACGAAATTGGTCAATATAGCAAGCGTATCGCTGACAATAAAATTCTGATTACTGATAACAAACAACAAATGGTGGGCCGCTCACCTTCGCGGCTCCATAGAAGGTTATGTGCTAAAGGACTTCGACTAAACCACCAAGTGACACCAGTGGATGTTGTACAAGGTCATTTTTCACAGATCTAGGACTACAAAGAAGTTGGGAAAACCCAATTCACACCTCCAGAGGATCAGATAAGGCAACAGGGACAGGTTCTTCTCAGCGGCATCATTAAGACAAGCAATGGACTTGAAGTAGGGCTCGGTCAAGAACATAAGGAGCTTAAATTGGGCGGCTTAAAATAACCGACAACTTAGGTATGATCGACCACTAATATCATCACCCAATAATATTAATAGAATTACTTTATTTCAAGGTACTCGAGGACCAGAAGTTGGGTCTTTTAAAATACTAGCAGTACAATGCGCGCGGCGCGCGCCCTATCGTTGGCCAATCACAATTATTAGAGGTGACAATCTCAAGTCCATCTCTTTTTTATATAGGAAATCTCTAGAAATCAACTTATTCGATTCAACAACGGGTAGAATTATTTATAAAAATTCAAAGATTATTCTAAGAGTATTAAGAAGAATTTCAACACATTTGTAAACAGAAGATGGGATTTCAAAATTTATTTTAAACAAAGTGACTGTTGTTCCTATTTTATTTTCGTCAACTCTGTCAACCCAAAGTTTATAATATTACACTAGCTGGTATTCAGTGAGATTTAATGCGGCATATGATCATTTAAATTCCTCTAGCTGTTCCTCATTCATCACAAAAATGTTAACAAGTTAATTTTATTACGAAAATCCATAAACACATTGAGCTGAAAATTGTGCATTGATGATTTCTATGCGACCGAAAGACAAAAATTTCATGCGACAAAACTTCCATAAAGAACCATTAAAATTTTTTATAATACGAAATACATATATTTAAAATAGCAGGAGGCGTTCAGTATGCAATCGTATGAGCTACGACTGGGCTCAAGGACTAGGTCGACTCTAACGAGAGGGAGAAAGAGGGGAAGACAGAGAGCCAAAAGGAAAGAAAAAACGCGCTTTCACGTGGCTAACATGAAATTTATTAAGCCCTCTTAAAGGCACTCGTAAGGGATATAAAAAAATATCACAAGCTCATTTGTTTCAATCCCCTCGCACCTCCCTTTTCCCCCCTCTATCTTTATCTCATACAGCTCGGGTAATCATCGTTAGCTTCCACCTCCGCCTTCGTCTACGTTTTTTAATTTTTATTGCACAATTTTATCACCCTGGAGAAGCGTGCGGTCGCGTCTACCCGGCATTTACGATGTATAAAGGTCTCGTTTAAATGATTTATCGGAATTTTCGCGCTAGCACGTAGTGGATTGCAAGTACGGTTCGACGACGTTACGTTGACATTGAGTACTTTCCCTTAACCATTTTCTAAATTATAAATCTTTCTGCGAGCTTGAACTTTTCGTCGTTGATTTTTTCGCTCTTTTTATGCTTATAACAGAAGCCGTAAGGATTACGGAGTCTCATATACGCATTGCAGATAAAGCGTAAGTTAAAATTAATAGCATAAATTTAATGTGATTTGGTTATTAAAGAAAAGAAATCCAACATTAAATTTTAGTCGTATTAGGTGCTAGAATACATTCACAGAGTTTTAAAATAGAAAAAATGAAGTGTAGTGAGGATACAGAAGATGTAAAAAAGTAATAACAATTAGCACAAAAACTAAGGCAAGACTATTTTTATGATTCATATAAAATTCATTAAAATTAATATGATAAATATGTTTAATTTTATAAATAGTAATTTTAGCTATCGAAATTTGAATAAGTTTATGAATTAGTTTATAAATAAGCTATATGAGAACTTATAACGCTCTAAAAAAAAATACTTCATACGTGTTCGAAATATAATATAATATATTTACAATTTCAGCAATAATTAAAGTCTAACCATACGTAAAAACACCTTTTTTAATTATAGAAAATTTAATCTTTCTATAGTACATTCATAATACACATAACAATATTAGTTTAAAAATATAACAAAAATGAAATGTCTTCCCGAAACGTATAAGCGAAAACAAAAAGACTCAGTCTTATCCGGTGAAAATCGGCTTAATAGATCCGAAGGTTCTCTCGCACACTAAATTTCGCTCCCGAATTTTTTCGAATGTACTATATTTTGATAGGAAAGAGCATGACGGACACCCTATCTCTATCAACATTTATTAATTTGGATATTACTGTAATAAAAAATATAAAACTGTAATTTTGGAAAACGCAGTCTAAAAATCGAATAAAATTGGTGTGCGTGTAAAAAAACTAATTTATTTTTATGCCAAAGACTCTTAGAGTACCTTTCAAAAAATCTGTTTTCCCCACCTGTGGGGCACGGTTACACGCCGGTGGGGCACGGCGAGCACATACATTAAATAAGATTTTTATTCGCTGATTCGATTAAAATTTTTTTTTATTGAATAATAAATACAATATTTAAGATTTGCAAAATATTTATTCTTAGAATTAAAATTTCTTACTTTTTATATCATAATACATTTGTTTTGTTCTTTTTATCACATTTAAAATAACATAGTAATCAAATTATTTGTTAGCAATTGCACATTATCAACTATAGCCATTGGACATTTTCAATTGGAAGAATTTCAATATTTATTTCTTTATATTGACCATTCTCTGTTTCTACTAGAAACGTATTATCAGGTAAAGAATCTGAGTTAACTATCTGAAGTGCTTCTGCATTTACTGATATATCAGTTGGTTTATCCGAGAGCTAATTGAATTCAGACATCGGTTGCCTTTTTTTATTAATACAAGACTTTTTTAAAACAGAGTTTTTTAAAAAAAAATTAAAAAAATTTTTTTTCCAGGTCTTAGTTTTATTAATCTTTTTGTAGTTTCTAACCTTTTGTATAACATTTTAAAGACTTCGAAAGGAAACTAGCCTAATGTAAAGAATAAATAATACAGATGTTTCTCTCGATGTTGCACCGAGCGTTGTCGTGTGTGTGCTCACCATGCCCCACCAGCCGTGCCCGCTATGCCCCATTTTCAACTGTTTTTAAATTTAGTATATCTTTTATTTTATATTCTCGACACTGTTTATTAAATGTGCTATTGAAAATTCATAAAATAAACTTTAAATACACATACTTTAAAAGGTAGGTATTAAGGTTCAATTTATTTTCTATATAATGCTTATAACAATGTGATGCACCGAATTTTTGAGGTCTAAATTTGTAATAATTAAGTTAGAATCAGTTATTTTTCTTTAAATATCAGATAGTCAAAAGGTAATAACATTTATTAACGTATAACAAATTATTAGATTACATAGTAAAAGTAATTTATTTTGTCACAGTACCACTGACCAACTCATCCGCCAAGCGCACTGTGCCCCGCTCCCCCCGACTAATCCTTCTACAAAATATTTTGTACATTTACCGTCTTAAAACTTCCTATATGAGGAAGCAAAACGACATAAAAAATTTAATCTCAACTATCATGAAAAATTATAGATTAATATTTCTTCGCTCCCTCTCCCTTATAGTCAGACATTTTACTCCAGTTAACGTAATTTTTTTCACGCGGGAAAATCGATAATCTATGGGAATTTCAAGTTTAGTTTATAATTGATTTAAAAATGATTCTTTTTTTATAGCGCTAAAATATATTTTCGGCCGTTAAAAACCTCGTTAGAACATTTTTAATGGTGTATGTATTGACAAACGTACGTATATAATCAAGTTCCACTAATAACTTAAACACATTATACGACAGGTCTGGTTCTATATGGAGGTACATCCATTATAAATTGTAGAAATGAGAGCACGTTTAAAAAACATTTTTAGTATAACTTGTTGAAATTTAATATCACATGAAAATATTATCAACAAAAGTGGTTGATATAATTGACAAATTATCAAAAAGAAGTTTTTAGTATTTAATTCGTAGAGATATCGATTTACATCAAAATACAAGAGTTGTGAATCTCATTAAAACGAGTTGAATGACACCGACGGCGAAAGCAACTAGTAAACACTAAAAATTGAGAAGAAAAGAACGGAATATAAGAAAACTTTAGTAAATATGTAATTGTCTTCGGGACGCACGTCCCTTGTTTCCACATGAGCCTTGACATTCCTTCAAAATTAATTTTATAATACTATTATTATTAATTTTATCATGATTTTTTTTTACCACTGTATACTTAAAATTAAGGAATATAAATACTATAAATATGGTTTGTAGACATAAGCATCACATGTTCACTCTCGAACAGACCGCTTAATTACAAAAATCGGTAATCAACTATTCACTCGCTGCGACAATTCGTGAGTAGAAAAGTTTAAGAGTAGAAAAAAAGACTCTCCCCCCATGTCTCTCACTCTCTCTCTCCCTCTCTCTTTTCCGGACAATGAACGACAGTACCCGCACTTTTTGTGTCAGAACTGTCGTCGAAGGAAGGAATCACTTGCCTTTCTAAAGCGACTGTAAGTAGGTTTCCCAAAGGTGTGGTCTCATACACGTAGTGTGCCACAGCGGACGTGCTTCTTTTCTCGCTTTTTCGGTCATGTGCAAGTCAACTTAGTGCAATGCCGTTAAAGAAAAAAACGTATCACGAATCACAAATACATACGAAGCTTTCATTCCAAGCCAAATGTAGGAATGTGTTCTTTTAAAGCTTAAAAACATTCTAATACCGAATTTTATCTTTTATAAATGAAAACGTGTAGTATACCGTACATATATATTCGAAAAAACAATAGTAGTTCATACAGTTTGCCATCTGTACTGGAAAAATTCTTACACTGTCCAGGAAAAATTTTCTGACTACGTGGCGTGAAAACTTTTGTTATAGGGCTCTGTAATTTTTCCAACTTTTAACATTCATTTTGCAGGACTTTATTGTAATCATTCTTATTTAGACTGTAAATATTTATATGTTTAATAATAAGTAGGTTACTTGCAAATTAACCGTCATTAAAAAGGTAAAAAGCTAACTTATAATCAAGAGAAATAAATAAAATTTCATTTTATCGGAAAAAAGTTGTAAAAAATTTTGCACTTACTCTAGAAATATTTTATACACATATACACACCCACAGCCATGAGTATTATTGTAAAGTGAATAGAAAAGCTTTTTTCATTTTTTTTCTGAATAAAACGCTAAAATTAAGCATAGCTTCATATTTTTTTCTAACATCATGTTATACAATGAACTTTTTCATATTTTAATAAATAAAACACGTGCCGGGTTTTAGTTAAATTCCTGAGCTAAAGGTAAAAGAATTGTAGTCAGCATAATCTGCTGTACAAAACTTAGTAAAAAGAATTTCAAATTTAAACACATGTAAACGAAATGAAGAGAAAATTTCCACCCGTGAATATCTTCATTAAACTGAAAAATACAGCTTTATGACTTTTCTCTGGACTTTCAAAACATTAAAATTGTTATTTGTATATTTCAGTACTAAAACATAACGTATAAATACTCAAAAACTATTTTTAATATTGAAAAATAATATATACTTCACAAAGTGAGATCTATATCACTTTTAGATTTACTAGTCATATCCATGCGCTTCACTTTTTTTTTATTGAAACGAAATCAACAAATATTTTAGACTTCATTACTGTACACCTTATTAACATTATCTTTCAGAAAGCATAAAATATTATTTATACTAAATAACAGATTCGAATTCTAAATTTTAAGGTTAGAAAACAGATCGGAACATCATTTATTTTTTAATTAAATTATTAGATATTAGATAGAAAATTTTAATCAATTGAATAATTTAATGATATTTTTATTGATTTACTCAAATGCATATACAAATCATTTAATTAATTTCTATATCAAAATATTCATTTCATATCAGAGAACATTTTGAATTTTGACGTTATTCAGACAGGATATTGAACCATCAACCCATCGCATTGTTTCTTTAAATGCCTCACAACATCCTGTCATTTCTTTTTTAAGAGAGGATAGGTAGTATGAACGAGTAGAAAAAAAATTCATAACTGTTGACATTCATAAACAAAAGAAAACAAGAGTTTGGTATAATTGGTTGCAATTTTTTTACTTAAAATAACGTTGAACAAGAGTAAATTTTAAAAGACAAAAAGATAAAGGTAATTAATGTAACAAAAATAATTTCAATATTGAATACACTGAATATCATATAGTTAAAAAGGTTTGTCTATAAGATTTAGCGAGGGTCAATCCAACAGAGTGAAAAATATCACTTCAGATTAGTGTTTAACGAGGTTCTGTCAAAATTTTCCCTGATATCTTCAGACTAACTTTATTCAAACAACAATCGCATATTAATGATGAATTAACATATTAGATGTTTATAATAAGATTGTCATGAACCACGTGACATTACCTTTATATGTACAAGTTACCATATTTACAAATTTAATAAAAAAAGAAAATGATGATCACAAATTAATATATATGTCTATATAATTTCAAAAAGTATGAACTCCTACAAATATGACCATTTCATTTATGCTTGTGATGCCTTGAAAGTATGCTAAATAGATTAAATCAAGGATTCATAAATTCAGTTTATGCAACTATTTCCTTAAATATTTTAAGAGTATGAACACTTTTATACATCTCATTATATAACAGTTTCAAACATATTTTTTAAATGTTGATGAAAACAGCGCCATTTGGTGATGAAATGGAGAGCCAAAGTTAAAGAATAACCAACGAAAATAGAAAAGCATTGTTTACACTGCATTTAGCTCTAAGAAGCAATCTCATCGTAATTATTCCTTTTGCCTTTGGCACATAAGCAATTGTGAGAAATGACATACCACAAGAAGCCTCACGTAAAGAGTGACGCATATATTTATAAATAAATGGAATAAGAAAGAATCAACGAGTAAGACCATCCCATATTTGCCTCCACTTTAGAGGCCATACACATTTCTCATGCAAAGTCCTGGCTGACTATTATTTTGCATTACACTGATGTTTGAGGCGCGGTCTTGCACTCTTTCCGTTCTTCTTTTTTTCATAAAAAATGTAAATTTACAGACAATATGAATTATATCAATCTAAGTACCCTTTGGCATAAAACTATTTTCACTTGGGTTGTTGTCCACCAAATCGAATCCTATAATATTCTCATGTGTTGTTAGCTGTTTTATCTAAATTGATCTAAATTATACTTTATTTCCTCACGGTATCGAGATATCTTTAACTTGAAATATTCTGAGATATTTATATTTTAAATAAAGTGTGAAAAATGCTTTTTAATAATTTGGTCATCAATATCATAGTGCCATACTTTCCTGAATCTATTTTAAATCACTTAATCATGATTTAACTAACAGTTTATCAGTTAAAGCAATCGCCAACTCTACCGATCACGAAGATAGCACTGGGAGCAGTTATTATACTTCGATTGGTGATCGCATTTTTTCTGCAACCTTGTATGATCGGCTAGGTGTTGTAATTGCTTTCTGAATAATTCAGCGGATGTTGTGGAAGAATACGTGCCAGACAAGTAGGCTGCATGAATGCCACTATTTAACTATGATTTATCTTTTTTACAAATGTTAAAATAAAAATTTTAATTATCAGAATATGATTTCTCTTTCTTTGGAATATAATGGTTGGACATTCGAAATAGTCATTCCTCGAATAAGAAAAGCTATATTCTCATGATTTAAAATAGAGTTTGCAAGACTTGATTTGTATTGCGTATACAATACTGAACACATAATTTTAAAAGATTTGTTGATCAAACAATGATGAACTTTTTAATGTTATGGATATCTCGAGATTCCGAAGTAAAGAGTGTCATTACGACCATAAATTGAGTTTATCAACTCAACATAACTACACAAAATTGGTAAAGTTCAATCTGACTTTTTCTTGTGTACTAGTGCAAATCTCTTTAACTCAAGTTAATCAAGTATGCTAACTCTATACGCGTTAGCGTTGAATTTTACTGCTGCACTAACTTTTAGCTACCGTCTCTAATAAGGTACAAATCTGTCCCCTAACAACGACGCGTATACGAAAGTAAAGTTTCGAAACAAAACGCGCTTACGCGCTCACTTCATACAAATAAGCTGTCTGAGCTTCTCCTTCTCCCTCACCTGCAAACTCTCAAGGATATCACATATCACGGAAATATTTCGTCGGGAGCCACTATCATGTGCGAAACTTTTTGCTCTTTATACGCGACTGCACACAAACACACACCTATATATAGATATATATAAATAATTCACCACTACTGCGAAAACGAGAACGAAGGAGCAGGAGAGAGAGTGCAAGAGAGAGAGAGAGAGAGAGAGAAAGAGAGAAGAGAAAATCCTCGAGTTTCCGATGTCTCAGCACACGGCGGCTACTCTCCTTGAGTTTACTCGCGAGGATTTCCGAGTAGAGAAGAGAGGGCGTTGCCGTCGTCGCCCGAAAGATTTTCTCTCCTGCTGACGACAGCGTGGGGGAGTACAAATCCCAATAATGGGCCACTTCACTCTCCGCGCTCTGTCCTCGAAACACATCATTTGCCGATTCTCCATCCTTCCCGTGCAAGCTCCGCGCACTCGAGCTTTTCTTCCGCAAGGCGCGCTCACTTTGTTGCCGCACACGTAGGGGGGAGGGGGAGGGGGAGGGGCAGGGGGGCACCCGCCAGGAAGGTGTAACGAATGGCGTGCGCGCAAGCGCGCGCGCTGTTTATCGGGCCAGCTCAGGTGCATTACACCGCTGAAAAGTCGGTATATACGACCGGATGTGCGTATGTGTGCAGCTAGGTGAGCTGGGAAGTTTTAGTTTTGCCGGAAGGTAAGGCTGTATAGTGGAGATTCCATGTCGAGTGGTTTTAACTTTTGATAAATACCCGGTGATATAAGTTTGTTGAACAAGCAGGATACGCACAGCGGCTTCGTTAGTTTAAGGCTCACGTTAAACATGACCGTACATCAATTCCTAAAACTTGTTACTACTTTATTAATAATAAGCTAATATTTTTAAAAACTCTTATAATATCGGTGAAACAAAAGCCTAGTTTATAAATTGTAAATACTAAAAGTAACAGACTCATCAAGTTCACTTTTATCTCCACATTAAATATGAAGAGTATTAATTTAATTTATTTTTACCATAAAACCTTTTTACATTGTATCGATTATTTTTACCTTTTTTTAATGAAAAAAATTGTTTTATTCATTGCCATTGCAAAAGTATAAGATCGTTAAAATTAATCACAGTAATTAATAAAGAGAAAGTAAGAAGAGGTAATTTTCAATAACTCGAATAGTTTTATAAAATTCATTTTTTTTTCTACGAAAATTTTATATCCATTAGCTCCACACGATAAAGAATGACCATTTTTTATGCTCTATATAACAGGAGTGTATGCTCTGTTGCCCGGATAGCAGCAGGAAAAAGTGAAGCGTTGTGACCACAAGTCCATCAATCAATTTTTTTTTTCAAATTACTGCACGGTAGTCAATTGACCCGGAGCGTAGCCGCAAGTTGTTGTAGTCGGCTATTTAGCAGAATTTAGGCCATTTCATCACAAGGATATCTATTCTTTTGGTACGTATGCAACGTCGCAAAACAAACTCGTATTTGTGTGCGTTCGAGCGGATTGCAAAAAATAAGCAAATTGTTATACAAGAGGATCGAAAAAGGCTTTTTATATTCTCGCTTTATATTAAAAAATCTAATATTTTTTTCGAGATTTTGCTAGTATAGATTAATATACAGAACGAATTCGGAACAACCAACTACAATATTAATGCCCTGACGTGATCCAAATTATTTTCTACATCAATGTAAATCTGTGTGCGAAAATTAGAAAAAGAATAGTCTAAGAAATATAAATACATCTGCTGACCTATATAATAATCATAACAACCAATCGAGATATTCAATCTTCGTTGAAAGTTCATTCAGAGAATCGCACGCCATCTCTTTCTACTTCTCCTTCGTTATTAAACAAATTTGAGAGTCTTCTTTTTGAAAGTACTCCCGAAAAATTCGGACCGACAGGAATGGGAAATCCAGGCCCCCAAAGAGACGTTTGTTTCCGAAGGTAAGCACCTTACCAGCTCTCTTTCTACATGCACGTACACACACACATGCGCATATACACGAAAACCGTTTTGCGTAAGCAGTGAATTAGCGAATCTGTTAGTATCCATCAGCGCCGTTGCCACCTCGACCCCCTATACACGTGAAACCCTCTCTCCCCTCTTCCTCTCTCTCAAGGGATTTTGAAATCTCTTTCCAAGTTTCGAATTAGCGCATTACATTAATCAGCCCAGACTCGTCGCCGCTGGGTACAACTTTCGAGATCGCGAACTGGCTGTATGTAGTACGTTTACTTGTGTGTGTGTGTCTGAGTATGTGTGTGTGTGCGCGTATGTAAGGCGCAGAGCAATGCTCGCGGGCTTCGACCGCGCGCAACTTTCTCTGGAATGCAGGCTTTGCGAGCCTGCGTCGCGAAGGCAGGTGCGTAATGCCGTTTCTGCACTTGCACTTTTGTCCCTGCGGCAAACCGAGAAGATATAGAATATGGCTTCTCGAATTTCTTTTATTGAAACGAGTATTTTTATCGGTTTGTGGATAACGCGTTCCTCCGGCGTGGCTGGAATTGATCTGCCGAGTCAAAAAAGAAAGGTGGCCTTGGGTAAAGCATAACTTGCATATTTTCTCTTACAGTAGTGGTCAACATGTATTGATTTATTTTTAGAAATGGTATTTAAAAATATTTGTTTACATTAAATAATAAGAATTACCCTTTGTACCTTAGTAGAAAAAGATTTTGAGGCATAAAATGCCAATGGCACGTGAAACAGTATGAAACTGTGTACATATCCATCTACTTTCGGATATTTTGCATTTACTTACCCCAATTTGGAACACATTAGCCCAGTTTATCGTAAATCATTGTCAGTCATTAGCAACGTATTTATTTAGTTATTCAGGGCAGTTGTATACGAACAGTTTGGAACATTTTAGCATATTTCTGCACATTTTGGCACAATTGACGACTGTATGACAAATTGTAATGCAGTCATGCATAATTTAGTGCAAATTATTAGAAAATTTGTAAATTGTTAAACAAATTTATAATCACTAATATTATTTTCAACCAGTACATAATTTTTTATGATTGAAAATTGTCAACATTATATATAGTAATATATTTATTATATTCATATTTTTAAAACTATTACTTTTGTCAAAAGTGAACCATGATTTGTGCTTCAATGTGCATAACTGAACTAAAACGCGGATAATATGGTTAAATGTGCAGAAGTATGTAGAAATGTGCCAAACTGTATCAAACTGTGCCAAACTGTGAGAAATGTAAGTACTACGGTATAGTTTGGCACGCAGATAGAATTTTCCTAGAAAAATTATCACGAAATTCGTGGAAACAGTTAACGTAGAGACTATAATCGTGGGCCACGTGATTGTTCCAAAGTTTATTGCCGTAGCATGGAGGAAATTTTCTCGTCACTGTCGCGGTAAACATTACGGATTTTACAAAAATGTGCATTTAACTACTTCTAAAGTATATACATTATACGTAATACTGTTGGAAACATTAGTTTCTGAACAATATTTTACTTCAGATTTTACTAAACAAGTTCTAAAAGTTATCATAAGAATTGGTCTACTGTAAATCTAATTATTTATAAATTTTATGTGTGTAACCACGCTGTCGCTGACAACGACAAAAACAGCGTCACCATTGCTATAAAACACTACAATTTTGATTAAATATCGTTGCAAATTTTATGAAACACAAATTTTACAGTGTTGTACAGTAAAAATGCACGTGTATCATATATTACATTTTATTAAGACCGCAATAATAATTATAAAAAACACGCGTAAGAAGTTACAGATATGTAAATTTCACAGTAATTTTTATGGAAAAATTTTAATTGTGCAAGGTTTGTACAAGTCGGCATACTTTATAGTTTAGAAATTATTTCCACTAGGGTAGATTGTAGTACTTAATTTTTATAAATATGACAACGTTTTTAAACAAAATAACCTAGAGTGTTAATCGAGGTGTTAATAAAATAAACATTTTATAAATGCAGTCGGAGATTCAATGAGTAAAATAAATATTACACAAGTATATCCGTCGATAAACAAAAATATTTTGGTCAAAAAAGTTTTACAAAAAAAAAAACAAAAGATATAATAGGTATTAAATCAAAAAGCGTTGAATTGTAAAACGTAAATCAATTTGTATATTGAAAAAGATTTATTTATTTATTTATTTATTTATTTATACTAAACGGGCAAGATACCCTTTACAAAAGATGAGTTATATATATCACAAAATAAATTAGAAAATTTGTTAAAAATATATAACAATCAACTTTCAAACAATTTGGATTCAGTAGCCCAAAACACGTCTAAAGACTTGAATTGGGGGTTGGCACTAAAATATATAGATCTACGTCTTCTTTTGCTGGTCTTGCAAAAATAAAACAAAACCGTGATATATTTTGAAAAACAAACATGCCACAAAAATATTTGTAAGGTACATTAAAAATTATAGGAAAGTTTAATAACATTATTAGAAATGAGTTTAATAACATGAGAGAATCCACTCAAAATAAGTAAATGTTGTGTAAAATGGATTCATGCACTTCACAATGGTTTCATGGTAATGAGAAACTATGTCATCTTTATTAGCGGCTTCTAGACGTTTTATTTTTAGTACGCCCGTGGTTTGTATTTAAACGCATGAATTCCTTTTTCTGCGTATGTAAATCCAGGTTACTTGGTAATATTGTGGTCGGAAAAATGAGTGGGCAGAAGCAAAAAAGTAAATTATAGTTTAAAACAAAGTCGCGTTTTTCTATTGTCTTAAGTTTGAGAGTCTGTAAAATTTTATTTTCTTCCACTACGAGTATTAGTAAATTTTTACTAGAATAGAAGAAAATGTAATATTGCTTCGACAAAGATTTGTCATACAAAAAATTTTAATTTTCTTTAAAACATCTTACAAAAGTATTTTGAGTCATTCCGAGTGGAAATGAATTTTTTCAAGTCTGTATGGATGTAAAATACTTTTCTAAACATATCATTATATTTATAATTTTTGTTTACCGTTCCACGATGACGAAGCGATATAATGGACTTAATCTCTGCTGTGTGTATAGTCTTTCTTTATACACATATCACTGTCATGAAGTACACCATAACCAATCGCAACAAAGTTAATCGATTTTATCCGCTTCATAGCTATTAACCACGCATGGACTGCTGGAATACACGTGATCTTGTAATTGTTTTGTGGCGATTTTTCGAAATTACCCAATTGATTCGTTCGGGACAACTCGGCGATCTTTCGGAACAGTGCAACTGTTCAACTGTGCCGCTATAGCTTGCCGTGTGTTTTTATTGGAAAGCGCAGCACTATATTTCAACCTGATAGCATGTCCCGTAATGGCAGATCCACGGAGTGTAGGACGCGACGTGCAGCACCGTCATCGTCGGATCGTTGACATTGTCACTATCATCGGCTACGACGGCCGACTTGTAATACTGTGGTAACAGAACTCTTTCCCTCCTTTCCCGCATACAAACATGTTTTTGCCGTGAGGCGATTATTCATTTATTCCTTTCTTTATGTTTCACCAGCTATGGTCTTTTTCTTCTTCGCATGTCGCCTTCCCGAGGTTTGAATAGTTCAATTTAATTTTTAAATTAAATAATATTTTTAACAAAATAAAATATTGCTTCCTATTGATTCTACTTATCAACTCGTTCAATTCTACTTCCGCCTCTTTATTCGCTTTTAATGTATTAATTTATCATATATTTGCGTTTGATCATTGATGTTAACATGAACTGGATCGGACATGCGAAATACATTATGTGAAGAAGTTCCAAGCTTATACAGGAGTTCACGCTCAAACTCTAATTAAAATTTATGTAACTTTAATCAGAGCTGTAGTAGTATAAAGTTGGTACCTTGATATATCTGATTCCTCTCTTAAATCTAAATTACAGAAAGTTCGAAATAAGATTGTTTATTCCTACTGACGTTCTCCACGAAGGGTAAAAAACACCTTTAACTTTCAACTGCCTGGCAACTCTATTTTAAAACTGTTCTCACAATACTCCACAACATCCAGCTTCTATACTCAAATCTTTATGCAATCGCTCACTATCAAAAAACTTTTCTTTTAAATTCTTTTCAGCAGATTTAATGTCAGATTAAAATCTTATTCGAATACTTAATACAGCTATAACTTTAAACAATTAACCATAAATACACCATATATATGAATTAAATTTAATTCTTTCAATACTTACAGAGAAAAATGGTATACTTACAGACGTCTCTAAAATAAAAAGTTATACCATTGCAGGCTTTGCTTTTTATATTCCCTGCACTAACGAGAAACTACACTATAAAATAACTCCTAAAGCATCTATTTTCACTGCTGAAGCACTGGCGTTTTCTTAAACATTTACGCTTTTCAATCACAATCGACCATTTCAGAAACTGAAAACCAATCAATTATAATAAAAAGCTCTTTAACCCTGATCGTAGAAGTAGTGAAATATATTTTTAATTTTTATTCCTAATAATACATTTTTTACATAATTAGACTTCTATATAAATAAAATTTTGTTTTTATTTAATAAAGAGACTTTATAATTATATAATACGACATAAGAAAGATAGCTACATCTAGTTAATTTTACAATAGTTGTAAACTCGATCTACCTATAATCTTATAAACTTCCCGAGTTCCAGCAAACATAGGCGAAATACTTTATTTACAGAAGTTTTCGCAAGTTTGAATAATTCACCGTGCGATTTGACATGGAATGCGCCTCCTGTACGTGACTCACACGTAAATTACTTCACTCCCGTCAATTTGGCTAAACTCTGGTATGTGTGCGTGTGTGACTGTATGTGTGGGAGGGTTTTTTCCGCAGCTGCTTCTTACATTATTCTCGCCCGTGTCTTGTTATTTGTCGGGGAAATTTTTTCACGCGGCCTGTGTATTTCGATGGAAATCTTTACGTGTTTCTCGTCGGTTTCTTGGACTTCCATATGAGCAGCCAGCGTTGTAGAATGCCGCTGTAATGACACGTGAACGGGAGTCTCATTACGCCTCTACGACGAAATGCAGGATAACTGAACTGCTGTTAAGATTCTTGTACAAGGTAGTTGTTACTTTGTTTATGCAAATTCCATTATTTATGAATATTTTAAACACTGAAATTTTCTCACTTCACTATCATTTCATGAATTCTATACATTAAATAATTATTCTACTAATATATCACGATAGTATATGTTTAAATCGTTTTTAACATGGATGAATAATGAACATTTCAAATATGTAAAAGAGTCAATAAAGAGGTGACTGTACTTTTATGTATTGAATTAATAGAAGAAATTATTAATAATTTATATTAAAAAATATTTAATTCAAATTTTAAAAAACTTAACATTTCGGTACGATACGCCATTCAGTATAGATAGCAAATATCAGAATTATCGTATACTTTGCATACAAAGGAAATAAAAATATGCTACTGAAATTTGTTTTACTAATCTTTATAACTGATTCTAATTAATTAATAATAATTTTCCCTTTTAAATATATTATAAAATAAATTTTTGCCCTAGTTTCAAAACAGAAAAGACAGGAGAAGTTCCGGCAGAATAATATATCAAATTCAATTTAAAATTTTAGGCTTTTATTAATTAAATACGTTTTGTTTTATATATATTTTTGCTAATAAACTTCACATCGGACATAGGTGTGGTCACTAGCGGAATTTACGCGAGTGGTGTGCGCCCGTGGTATACTATGTATCCTATATAATAAAATATATTTTGTACATGAAATTATAAACAAATAACAGGAATAATTTGCCTTTTTGAGATATTTAAACAATAAGTTTAGAAATGTAAGCATTGCATTCAATTCGTAATTTATAGCGTTAGTTTTTTTTTTATAAATGTTTAACCTCAGATAAAATAAAACTCGAATAATTTTGAAGCTTTAAGACTACTTCAATAGTACTTTCTGGTCCGAAGACGTAAAATTTGATTTTACAAACCGAATGGGAATTGTGATGTACAACCCAACCCACCCTCAAGACCGTAAAACTTTATGGCCGTGGAGCGAACATTATTTTTTCAAATACTATCTGTATAGTACGTGTTTAAGGTACTTTTTTGATTCTTTATATTAATAGTTGAATTCTCGACCCGAGCAGAGATTGTGGATCTCCAGACCATTGGTCGATGTCCTACTGAGCCGCAAAATCTTCTTTTACGAACTGAAAATCGCATTTGAATACCATTCAAAGCTGTTTATTTATATTTAACGAAAAGAGTCATGAAAATATTCATCGGCTTTGTGTAAAACCAGAAAGTAATTATGAACTATAACAATAGCGAATTAGAATTAGTATAATTCGGTACATATGAAAGGCATGTTATCGCAAGCTGAGACAGCTTTTCCTAATCTGTGTTTTCGTACCAAAGTAGCACTACCCTATTTACGTTATCTGATGAGAAGAAAAAGTACACAGCTTGAATTAGTTCGCAAGCTTCTTGAAAGAACTTAACCTCCTATCGAAAACATCAGAATCCTTGACCTCAGTTCCCGAGCGTACATATATATACATCCACTACTGCACGCGGAGACTGCGAAGAAGAGACTTTGTAGAGGCAGCAATCGTTGCGAACAAGCCGTATAAGAATAATCTACAATGTATCTGCTTCTTCGCCGTCACCTTTCCACGATATTCTCTCTTTTTCTCTCTCTCACATACAAAATCACACACACATAGATTTACCAGTACGTAGAAGAGATAAGCAATCGATGCTTTTGCGCGAAGACAAAAGGTATATGCACGCGTGCGCGCGAGTTAAGCGCGCGCTGAGCAGCGAACGATAAAAAGAGGCATAAAAAGCGAGGAGGCTGCACACGAGGCGAGGAGGGAAAAACATCGTTAACGAAGGCGGAAGAACAGCAAGCGAGTGAGCGTTTTAAGTTAAAATCGCTCGTTTAACGGTCCGCTCTCTGCGCGCGCGCACGCTCGCTCATCCCGATATCCTCCATCCTTCTATCTATCTTCTGATAATGACCACGAGTTTGTACTCGCTTGCTTTTCTTGTGAACGTTCGCGTACGCGTTTATAGATACACAGTACATGCCATGCGATGCAACTTGGCTGCATGCGTGGCTCGCCAAACAGACGAGTATAGGTATATGTATATATGTGTGTGTGTGTGTGTATATGCAACAAAGCAACAGTAGTGGCAATTACACGAGATACTACAGCCTTTCTTCGGCTCGTTTTCTGCAGGTATACGACTCACGTTTTATAAATCGCAAAAGAAGTAATCATTAAAAACAGAATAAGCCGATTAAGGATTATAAAAAAGACTCGTTAGTTTTTGCTCAAAGTCCACCGTTATATTTCGCTTAATTTCTTTTATTGTATATTGCATTCGAGATTATCAATGTCATGTTAGACACTTTAACTTTGGAAATAATCGAAAGAAAATAGAGATAATATTTAAATTTTTTGAAATATTTATTATAAAAAAATTTAAATCTTGCAAAGATAGTTAGAATCGCTGTCAAGTTGGATTTTGTAGTAACCTATATTATCATTCGTTCTTCCTGTATTCCGAAGAATAAAGTGACCGTTGTAAAAGACTCGGGAATAGTATTTTTATCTTCGATTTTCATGTCAGGGAAAAGTTGGAAATTCTTTTTTCGAAATCAATCTTGATATACACATTGCGGTACATATATAAATATATATATTAAGCATTAAAAAAGATAAGAAGATTATCTTTGAAAGTTTAACAATAACAGATAACTGTGAAAGAAAGCATGAACTATCCGTGTTCATCGGATTGAGTAAAAGGAAAAATCTTCAGTGTGAATATTCATTTGATTTAAGAAGTTCGTGTATATCTTGCGATCACTTTTACTTTCTCTAGACGCCTAGAGTAGATAAGAACTGGATCAGTGTCTTTGAAATAGATAGCATCGAAGAGCATTCGCCCCACGATATAGCGGTTGACTGCATTTAATGCGTGTATAATATATGTTACAGAGATACGCGCGTCGTACGCACGCAACGCTTCCATCTGAAGACGCGCGCTTCTATAACTTATAATATTGCTAAATCACGTTCACTTAACCCATTTAAGCGATACAAAACTCCTATGCGCAAAAATGCCACCACTATTACACGGTTCTAGAGTCATATGAGCGCGGAAAGGTAAGTGCACTCTTGTATAATTGCAATTTTTTCTGAACCGCACACGCGTTATTCAACTGCAACTAGGTAGCTTTCTCAATTAACTATGCGTAGGTATTTCTGTTGGAATTATGCAGTAATATGAGTGTTTATACCAGCAATCAAATTTGCTGAGTTTTTATGTTGGAGTATAAAACAACGAAGTATTTTTTTTCTCATGCCCTGAATAGAGTTTCGCATAAATAAAGTATAAGACTATAAAGTTGTTTGTTTTACTGGATATATAAAAAAAAACACAGAATTAATGACACTGATGACATTGATAATTTATTTGTGTATGTATTAACTTTTTTAAATTTGTATTTCTTTTCTGTAAAATTCAATCGAGGTTTAAAACAAAGATTGACTTTGTAAGTTACTATAGAAAATATTTTCATGGGTCTGAAGTTTGCAACGTTGGGACGCAACGAAATAATTTCTCACAAATAAATAAAACAGGTAAAAATTTGCACGATACAGTGAAATCTTTATTTTGATGTTGGGTTATGCTATAAAATACTAAATACATGAGAAAATTCAAAATCTAACATATAAAACTAAAAATAAAAAAAATTTTCTAAAGTTTTGTTGCACTCCAACGATGCAATCTTCAAACCCATATATTTTCAACCAACTCTCGTATAATTGCAAGAAGAATTATAAAAACAATTGTTGTTATACTACATTCTGCGAAAATATTTATCCCTAAGTAATACAAAGATTTGAAATTTTTTCTTTTTAAAAATTACGTACTGTGTAGAAAATTAAAAAAAAAACATGAAAATGTTTCTTAGAAACTGCTATCTATCCTTGGAAGTTCACTTACTTTTAAAAACTTTAAAACTAATTTTCTACGTACCCCTTGCAATACCCTCCATTAAATTTTTTAAAGCTTAATTAAAAATGATGAAATTTTACAAAGTTGAGAATTTTATATGGTAATGTAAAATAAAAAAATCCATAAGACTATAAAAAATGTTTACATAAATTTAAATGTATAAATTTTGCAGACAGGTGAGAAGAAGCGCAAACAACTTATGCAATCATATTTACCCTGTTACTATTGGAGACAATTAATTGAGCTGAAGAAAAATTTTCTATTCAAGCTTAGCTTTCTTAAAAATTTAACGAACTAAAAGCGTCAGTCCGGAGAAAAATGAAGAACTCATAAAGAAAAATCCTCTCGAAATCCCGACAGGTCGAAATAAGACGCGGAGAAGTCCGGGGCAACTAAATACGCTAAGATTATCGCAACGTCAGACGCGATCGAACTCCGTAGCTCCGAAGACGCCTCCTCGCATCTCCTCGGCTCTTCTCCTCGGACGCTGGATTAGAGTGTACTCTGCGGTGGGACGAGCTATATATATATATATATATATATATATACACACACACACACACACACGCAGACGGTACAGTCTCTCAGCAAGCGCGCAGCATCCAC
>JAYJLV010114880.1:0-11003 GCA_036873485.1 Torymus texanus | reverse complement strand
CATGGGTTTATGGTTACGATCCCGAAACCAAACATCAATCTTCGCAGTGGAAGCATGCATCTTCGCCCCGACCAAAAGAAGCAAGTCAAAGTCGGAGCCATGTCAAGTCAATGCTGATTATTTTTTCGATTGTGAGGGTATTGTGCACTACGAATTTGCTCCAAGAGGTCAGACGATCAACAAAGAATATTACGTTGAAGTTCTGAAAAGATTGCGTGATGCCGTGAGAAGAAAACGACCGCGTTTCTGGTCAAGCGGTGATTGGCTTCTTCACTACGATAACGCGCCAGCGCATTCATCGAACCTTGTGCAGCAATTTTTGGCAAAACACAAGATTAAACAGATTCGCCAGCCTCCGTACAGTTCCGACATAGCTCCCTGCGACTATTGGATGTTCCCAAAATTGAAAATGGCGCTCAAAGGAAAGCGATTCGACGACATCGAGACGATTCAGAGTAATGCGACGCGCGAGCTGAAGGCCATTCGAAAATCTGCGTTCGAGAACTGCTTTAAGATGTGGAAGCACCGCTGGGAGCGTGTGGTACAATCAAATGGGGACTACTTCGAAGGAAGCCACGGCCCGGATGACAAATAATAGCACCAATGCGGAGATATGAAGGCAGGTCAAATACTTTTCGGACACACCTCGTATATATTTACTGTGATTATATGTGTATAGTATATATATGTGTATGGTACATATGTATAAATAGTAATAAGTTTTAAAACTAATTTTACATTACACACACACACACATGCACACACATGGTAGATGTGCAACAAAACACAATACCCCAAGCGGGAATCCACAACAATGAGGAGGATCCCGCCACCGATTCCGATCGGATGACAGCCGCGGTGGTCGGTGCAGGCCCCACGGATTTTGAGGGGGGGGGCACGAGCAGAAGCACGTAGTGGCCAGTCAGGCTGGTGCAAAAGGGGTGGACCGCTTGGCCCTTACTGCATTTCGAAAGACGAGTGAAGAAGAAGACGAAGTGAATCAGGATAGCGCAGACGCAACTGCCTTCCGAACTCTAAAAACAAAGGTAGAGGCTCTCGTGGAGTTTATCCTAGATAAGAAGAACATTCACAACGAGCTCAAGCCCATGGCGAGGACTACCCTAGGAGTCTTAAAAGAATTCGTGAAAACTCGAGAAAGTCGTCAGTTTGGACAAAACACCAGATCTACCAAGGACGGAACGAGCCAGATATCACCGCTTTTTCGCAAAGGGAATGCGTCACAAGCGAATACCTATCGCGACAAGGTGACGCCGCTCAAGTCTCTAACAGAGAAAAGAGCCAAGAGAGAGGCAGAAAATGGTTCGCCATCTGTAAGGATTTCCGTGACAGACACAGAGAACCAAGAATACCAGCCAAAAGAGCATGCATGGACCGCAGTCGTTAAGAGAGCCAAAAAGAAGAAAGATTTCACCAGACAGGAGCAAGGCAATTCGCTGACTAAAAACAGACGGAGGCCACCACGTACCGATGCCATTAAGATCAAGGCAATAAGTAAGGACGGCTACGGCGAATCATAAGATAGATAAAAGGTGCAGAAGAACTGGCGATTCTTAAAGAGAGGATGACACATCAGGAGAACTAAAGCAGGGGAGCTACTCCTGAAGTTGGGAAAACCTGGTGTCGGAACGACAGAACTTCGCAAGGTAATTTAATCGAAGATAGTACAAGCTGCTGGCGTACATGTGCTAACACAGAAGGAGTCTATCAATATCAGAGACATAGATGAGACCGTGATAGCGGAGGAACGGCACAGGCCATTAACGAGATAATAAGACCCAGTAATATCCAACCAGAAGATATTAGATTAAGAAAATCGTACAGAGGCACACAGGAAGCTAACCTTCTGCTCCCAACTGTGTTGGCAAGAGAGCTTCTGGAAAAGGGAAAGCTAAGCGTTAGCTGGGTTAATTGCCGAATTCGTCTGTGGCAAAGGGCACCGCGCTACTACAAATGCCACGGGACCGGCCATCTGGCAAGGGATTGCAAGAGCGAGATCGACCGATCGGCGCAATGCTACCGGTGTGGCGAAGTGGGTCACATAGCAGTAGAGTATTCAACCAGAGTCGGAAGAACACAAGAGATGATGGAGGCACAGCAGAGCGATGGCGAACGTACTGTAACTTAACCTAAACCACAGTTAGGTAGCCCAAGATCTATTGTGCCGGTTGGTACTAGAAGAGAAGGCCGACCAGTGAAGAGAACCGAGACCGTTGAGAAAGGATCAGGATCAGCGATGCCACCGGTAAAGTGGCCATCTGGGTAAGAGGAGATCTCCGCATAACTAAAAAGATGGCAGCCCCAGTGTCTAGCTTCACCTGGGTCGAGGTAGGCGCAATGAGAATATACAGCTGCTACCATCCACCAAGCGACAGCATTGATGAATTCATCAGTTCTTTGGACGCAATAGTTGCTAGCACGAGGTCTTCTCAGGTACCAGTAGAGATTGGAGGAGACTTTAATGCGTGGGCGGAAGAGTGGGGCAGCGCTAAGATCAGCCAGCGTGGAAAGTCACTTTTGGAGGCATTTGCGATACTGGATCTGGAGATCGCTAACTCAGGGTCAAAACCGAATACTACCAGGGGAGACAAGTCCTCGATAGTTGACCAAGATTGGCCGGAAATGGGACCCACTGGAGAGTCTCTGACCGATACACGGGTAGTGACCACCAAGCCCTAGTGTTTCAGCTACAAGCGAGCACGGAGAATCGGAGATGGGCCCCAGCCACCTTTGACAAGGATATATTTCTACGCACAGTGGAGGGGATATGGCGCGAAGGAACTGCCGAGGAGAAAACCTCAGATCTTATACAGGCCGTAATAGCAGCTTGCGATACGACGATGGTAAACAAGGTGAATGCTCGTGGAAGACCGCCGGCCCACTGGTGGAACGAGGAAATAGCAGCAATACGAAGGGACTGCTCAAGAACTAGAAGGTTAGACCAGAGAGCTTTTCGTGGACCATGATTCCAACACTTAGTGCCACCTCGCACAGAAGAGAAAGCAGCTTAAAACTGCCATCAAAGCAGCTAAAAGAAAGTGTTGGCAGGATTTCTGCGAGGAAGTAGAAAAAGACCCTTGGGGTCGGCCATACAAGACGGTCATGAACAAGATAAACCGAAGGGGAGGAAATGTTCCAACATACCCGGCCTTTCTCGGCAAAGTCATTCACTATTTATTCCCAGCACATCAAGAAAGACCAGAGGGTACAAGACTATCAGGTGACGATGGTACTAATAAACTGACAGATGTTAAAGAGGCGCAAATGATAATGGCCGCTAAGTGAATTGGCGTTCGTAAAGCGCCGAGACCAGATGAGATCCCTGGTCTAGCCATTAAAACAGCAGCATTAAATACTCCAGGTATTTTCGGGACCACGTTTAGCGCCTGTTTGCGTGAGGGCACTTTTCCATCACACTGGAAGGTGCAGAGGCGGGTACTCTTACCCAAGGATGGGAAACCGCCAGACGATCCCTTCTCTTAACGATCACTCTGCATGCTGGACATTGTCGGCAAGCTGCTAGAGCGGGTCATTTATACAAGACTAGAAGCGGCCATACTGCAGGCTGGAGATCTGTTGGATAGCCAGTTCGGATTTAGGAGTGGTCGCTCAACCATTGACGCCATTGATCAAGTCGTGAAGACTGCCTCCGGCGCTATTAAAGGCAGTCGCTGTACCAAACGCATGTGTGCCATCATTGCCTTGCACGTACGGAATGCTTTCAACTCAGCGAGATGGTACAACATCATGATAGCATTGGAGAAGCTGAGGGTACTGCTCTATTTGCGAAGAATCGTATCGAGCTTCCTAACAAACTGGACACTGCTTTACGACACTGATAACCGCACGCACAGTTACAACATTACAGGAGGTGTGCCACAGGGTTCAGTTGTGGGATCACTGATCTGGTATAGCCTGTATGATGGGCTTCTTAGGCAGCCACTTCCAGAAGGAGTATCAATGGTCGCGTATGCGGACGACGTTGCCCCCGTCGTCGTTGCCAAGTCCATCGACGAGGTTCAGCACGTAGGAGACGCTGCGATTGAGGTTGTAGCTGGATGGCTGAGACAAAACGGACTTAGTCTGGCGGCGGAGAAGACCGAGGCACTACTCATAACTCGCACGAAGAAGAGGAAGTATGCTATTTTCACGGTCGACAACAGAAAGATCAAGACGGCAGACACATTAAAATATATTGGGGTCACTTTGGATGCACGGCTGTTATTAAAAGAAGACCTTACAAGAGCAGGTCTGAAGGCATCGAAAGTGGCACCAGCACTCGCTGGCATCATGACAAATATAGAAGGACCAAAACAACCAAGGCGAACCCTCCTCTCGTCGGTACTGACCTCCGTAATTCTTTATGGAGCCCTAATCTGGGCTGATGCCCTAAGTAGTAACAGAAGCTACGGGATTACATGTCAGCGAGCCTGTTGGCTGGCGGCGCTGTGAGTTACACGTGCCTATTGAACAGTATCTGACATCGCTCTTTCAGCGATCGCAGGAATACTTCCCATCGATCTTGTAGCAGCCGAGAGAGCCAGAAGGTACCATGAGGGTAAGCATTCCGCAGGAAACAACGATAATCTGGAGAGGAGCCACACCCCATGGTGACAGAGGGCTAATGCAGAGTGGCAGCGTCGATGGGATTCAGCAGATATGGGTCGGTGGACCCATTGTACCAACCCAGTAGTGAGGGACTGGACGCAATCCAGGAAGCACGGATTTGTCTCTTTCCACCGGCATTTATCAAGCCGCAGATTGGCCGGCGAGGATGTGAACTATGTGCTGTTTCATTGCCCAAGATTTGAGGAAGAGAGAGAACGGTTCCAGGCTACGTGAGAAGGTCCCCTTTCCCCGGAGGGTATTGGAAGGTGTCTACTCGACTCATAAGGCGGCTGGGATGCAGTAACTGGGCTTGCCACGTCTATTGTAGAGAAGCTGAACTCCATCAGAAGAAAGGAGGAAAGAAGAGAAGTCAGCGAGAGAAGGAGCCGTTGAGGCTGCGACTGCCCTTCGCGAAGTAATGCCTTGCGGCGGTTACCGCGGGGGGAGGGGCAACAGTCGGGGGGAGGATCTGCTAAATAACATCAGCAGAGAGGTTTTAGTAGGTGTTACCAGGAATGGTCGAGTCCTCCATAACATCTTTGTATGCGTAAATGCATTTTGTTCCTAACCCCCCCCCTCACCCCAGAAAAAATACACACACACACAAACACACACACACACTCGTGTCGAGTTGCTAGACCGCATCAGGCGCCTCCCCAGATATGAAGGGCACCGGGGAAATAAAACACCCGGAGTAGACTAAAACTAGCTAGGGGCGGAAGTCCGAAGTCCAACCAAACATGGAAACAGTGTATTCGAGATATGTATTACCCCAAGTGGGAACCCCCGCCGATGCGGAAAATCCCACCACCGATTCACATCGGGTGAAAGCCCCGGTGGTCGGTGCAGGTTCCACGGATTTTGGGGGGAGCCAAATACATTCTACTGTCGTTAGCAGAGAAGAGATGAAGAAGAAGCTTTGGAAACGGCACGACGATCTTATTGAGGAGTTAATGAATCACTTGGACGGCAGACGAAATGTCAGCAGTGCAGCCGGATGCATCGCTAGGAAGCTCCAAACGAACTTTAGAAGGATGCAACGACATCAAGTTTGGCTAGATGCGTCCTTTTTAGTTGAAGAAGAGCAACGAGTAAGAAACCAGCCTCTTGAAGAAATGGATCTAGAGGTACTAGAAGTAAACTTAGGTGCTGTCGCCGGTTCTTCCACGCCGACCCAGCCCAGCAGAAAGTGGAGAGCCGCACGCCACCTTCGGCGGAAGAAAATCCAACGAAGAAAAGGGCCCCTGAAGGAGGACGTCTGCACAAGTGGTATAGCAAGACGAAGAAGAACCAGCTGCTGTGGTCACAGAGGGGCAGCAAGATGGCTGGGTAGTTGCTGGGCGGAAAACCAGAAAGAAAAAGAAGGAAGAGAAGAATGAACGAGAAGGAACAAGTCTAAAGAAGCAAAAAAGTACGCGGAAGTTCCCAGACGCGTTCGACGTCACAGTAACGTCGCCAAAGTCCCAGGCCGACATCATCAAAAAGGTAAAGGAAACTTTACCTGAAAAGGTTGTAGAGGAAAACTTCGGGACCATGAAAAGAACCAAGACGGGCAAGATTATTATTCAGCTCAACAAGGAGTGCAAACTCAGTGGCAGTATGGAAAACCTTAGGAAGCAGGTCGGGGACCTACTAAAGGAGGATGCCACTGTTGACGCAAGAACACATGAGGTAGGCCTTGAGATAAAAGAAGTAGAAGAAACTACGACCAAAGAAGAAATTGTAAAGGCACTCCAAAAAGTTCTTGGCAATGACTATCAGTTCAAGGCAGAATGCGTGAGATCACTTCGGAGATCATACGGGTTCACACAAATAGCCCACGCACGACTCTCGGCGGAAGCCGACGGAAAGCTATCGGCGACCGTGGCAAGATTCGCCTAGGACTGGTTAACTGTTCAATCAGAGAGACACGTACGCCCACCAAGTGCTACAGGTGCTGGTACATGGAGCATACCTCTAAACGGTGCTAGAGCAACGTTGATCGTACCAAGCTTTGCATTAGGTGCGGCAGTGAGGGTCACAAAGTCGCGGAGTGCAAGAAGGACGCAGTATGTGTCTTGTGCGCAGAAGGAGGATGAAGAACTGCAACCACATTGCAGGAAGCAACAAATGCTTAGTTGCCATGGAGGAGACGCGGTAACTCGACCAAAAAAGAAAATGAAGGTATGGCAACAAAATCTGAACCATTGCGCAGGAGCCTTGGACCTCCTGAGGCAGTCGGTGACAGAAGCAAGACCAGACTTGCTAATGATATCCGAGCCATATCGGATGCCCGACGACCCACAATGGGTATTTGACTCCACGGGGAGGCTGCGGTCTGGTCCTGCAGTGATCTCCCATTTCAAGACTTTGACAGTGCAAACGAAGGCTACGTGAGAATAAAACAGGGGAAGATCCACTTTCTCAGCTGCTACGCACCACCAAAGAGAATGGAAGATAAGTAGGATACTATATTCACGAACTTCCTCGATGGACTGACCAACTACGTCCAGAAGTACTCCCTTGTTGTCATCGCGGGAGACTTCAACGCGTGGGCAGTGGACTGGGGAAGCAGGGAAACCAAAGAAAGGGTCGAAGCCCTACTGGAAGCTATATCCCACCTGGACCTGGTGCTTCTAAACACCGTGGATAAATGGACCTTCGAAAGAGATAGATCCGTTGTCGACCTGACGTTCGTAAGTCCCAATCTCGTCACAAGTAATAACAACTCCTGGACAGTGATGGACATTTTCGAACTCAGCGACTCCAGACGTATAACCTGGGCGGTGCCATCCGAACGAGGAAGCAAACCACTACAAATAGAGAAGACCAACGCATTAGGGTGGAAGGTCAGCGCGTTCAATTCTGAATCCTACGATAATACAAGCCTGCGATACAACAATAGCCTGGAAGGGCCACCGGAACCGACATCTGCCAATGTACTGGTGGAACGAAACGATAGCTGCCCTACGTCGGGAACGCATACGACCGAGGAGGAAAGCAACCAGGAGCAAAGGCAAGCCGAACTACAGCGAGCTGGCAAAGGCACACAATGAAGCCCGAAGAAAGCTGTGCAAGGCGATCAAAAGCAGCAAGAAACAATGCTGGGAGGAGCTTCTCAGAGAAGTCAAAAGGGATACATGGGGAAGACCCTACAAGATGGTAATGAAGAAGCTGAGGTGCCAACCGATGCCTTCATCCATATGCCCGGAGCTCTTGGAGAAGATTGCAACAGTGCTGTTTCCCCAACAATCTAGCTATGACGGACTGTGAGCAGCCTGTGCGTAAGTGGGAAACTCAAAAGCTTCCGGGCTGGACGAAATCTCTAACATCGCGCTTAAGGCAGCCATTAAGAAAGCCCCGGAGATGTTTCTCTCCATGTGCAACAGATGTTTGCAGGAGGGAGTTTTCCCTGCCAAGTGGAAGCAGCGGAGTCTGGTTCTTCTTCCGAAGGGAAAGAAGCCACCGGACGAACCGTGATCCTACGGTCCACTCTGCATGCTCGATACTGCAGGGAAAATTCTTGAGCGCATCATCCATGGAATAATTGAAATGCTATAAAACTCGTCGTGGACAAAGGAAAGAAAGCAATCGCCAGAGAATGATGGAAAAACGGTGAAAAGCAGTACTGCCTGGTGGTAACTCTGGACATCAGGAATGCTTTCAACTCCGCCAGATGGGACTGTATCCTTAACGCCCTAGCCAGAATGAACGCTAGGAGATACCTACAGAGAATCGTACGCAGTTACCTTAGTGACCGTATCCTTAAGTACGATACCGAGGACGGACCCAAAACGTATAGAGTGACTGAAGGAGTGCCACAGGGTCCGGTGCTTGGGCGTTTATTGTGGAACATCATGTGTAATGGTCTACTGAGGCTCAAGATTCCAAGAGCGGTGACGCCCGTGGTATTCGCCGATGATATCGCGATGGTCATCGTGGCGAAGCATTTGGACGAACTAACTCACCTCTTCAACGCCACCTTTGTGATGTATCGTGAGTGGCTAGAGGAAAATGGGCTGAAGCTGGCGGACCAAAAGATGGAAGCCGTGCTCGTCACAAGCAGGAAGGAACTGAAGGCGGTAACATTAAAAGTAGGTGAACATGGAATCACCTCCCAGCCAGCTATACGCTACCTGGAAGTGCTGATAGACTCACGACTCATCTTTAAAGCACAGGTCGAACATGCCAGCACCAAGGCGGCAGCAGTCAGGACAACCCTATCACGGCTCCTAAACAAAGTAGACGAGCCCTTCTCACGTCGGTCGTTACGTCAATCATGACGTATGGAATTCCGATTTGGGCTGATACACTAACGACGCAAAGCACGCGCAAGAGCATGAGATCCGTGCATAGGCTCAGCGCCCTTCGGGTGGCTCGTGCTTTCCGTACGGTATCTAAGGAGGCGGTTGAAGTGATCGCAGGACTATTGCCTATCGAAATTTTGGCAGAGGAACGAAAGCAAATCTTCGAGAGACGGAAGATTGTGCAAAGAAAGACGGAAACTACGAAGAAAGAAGGAGAGGTCATAAAGACCAAAGAAAGAAGAAGAAGTATAGAACGCTGGCAGAAGAGCTAAGACGAATCCACGAAGGGAAGGTGGACACATCGCCTGATTCCCCAAGTGGATAAGTGGACGAACCGATCACATGGTGAAGTGAATTACTACCTGACACCGATGCTGACAGGTCATGGATGCTTCAGGGCATACCTGTACAAATCCAAGTATGAGGAATCCCCGGAGTGCTCAACCTACACATTAGCCGATGAGGACGTGGAACACGTGTTCTTCACGTGCCCCATATATGACGTGCAACGGGACGAACTGGAGCAATCACTCCAGCAAAAAATCACGCCCGAAGTAATGCTGGATTTAATGATGTCTTCTGAAGAAGCTTGGAAGGCAATAGCAGTCTTCGTCACGGAAGTCCTCAAGGACCTGCGCAACGAAGAGCAAAAGAGGTCTGACCGGGACGTGACGAGGATGTGAACCATGTGCGGTTTCATTGCCCAAGATTTGAGGAAGAGAGAGAACGGTTTCAGGCCACGTGGGAAGGTCCCCTTTCCCCGGAGGGCATAGGAAGGTGTCTACTCGACTCACAAGGCACCTGGGATGCAGTAACTGGACTTGCCACGTCCATTGTAGAGAAGCTGAACTCCATCAGAAGAAAGGAGGAAAAGAGTAGTCAGCGACAGAAAGAGCCATTGAGGTTGCGACTGCCCTCCGCGGAGAAGACAACAGTCGGGGGTAGGATCTGCTAAATAACATCAGCAGAGAGGTTTTAGTACGTATTATCAGGAATGGTCGAGTACTCCATAACATCTTTGTATACGTAAATGCATTTTGTTCTCAACCTCCCCTTCTCAACCTCCTCTTCTAGCTCTCTGCTTGAGCGTACCTACGTCGTTTATATCGGCTCCTAGTATATTGTCGTTATAAGTGGTTTTTTGTCATCTGGTAATATATCGGTGCTCTGATTGTTGTACAGTGGTCGTTTCTCTACACAGTGATATGTCTCACTTGGAGTTTTTATAAACATAAGTGATATTTTTGCAAGAAATATCGTGGTGCTGGCGATTCGGCTTGTGGCTCTTCAAAGGCTGCACTTTTGTGTACCCAAGAAGCGGAATCTACACTTGAGGGACTGGAGTCTCACTGTATCAGCACTGTACAGACGTCTGGCATCGCTCACGGCTGTTGGGTGGTGGTGCATCTGCATCTTTTCATTGCATGGCAGTCACTGGTTTTCCAACGGCCTTCCAACGGTTTTCCAACGGCTTCTGCTAATTTAAGTTTGACTGCCAATCAACAACACCAGTACAGCTGTTTCGGGTGTGAGCAGTGTTATCGTCTCTGTGATCGTCACCTTACACCAACTGTACCTGCGCACAACCTCGCTACTGACAATCAGCTGTGGATGAGAAGTATATTTACGCATTCATATGTATCTCTGCTGTAGTACAAACACAGCTTTGTTTATATGCTACGTCCTTCGGCCGTATAAGGAAGTACATTGTATCAATTAATCTTATAATATCTATTCTTGATTCGTATTTTCAACTGATACTTTTATACTTTTAATATAATGATTATTATTGTTATTTAATGCGATAATAATTATATTTGTTTTATTGATGCGACAATAATTACTGGTATTTTACTAATGCGATATTAGATTATGAAAGTGAGGAGTCTAAAATTTTATCGTGCGTGACCATTTATATAACTTTTTATGTTATTTAACATTAGTTTTTTCGTTTATTTTTATTAATAATAATAAATAATGGTTATTATTGTTTATTAATGCGATAGCAATTATGTTTGTTTTATTGATGCGACAATAATTATTGATATTTTATTAATGCGATATTAGTTTATAAAAGAGAGGAGTCTGTGA
>JAYJLV010114869.1:0-11004 GCA_036873485.1 Torymus texanus | reverse complement strand
CTGCTCCTTCAGTGGGCGGTAAACTTTCTAATTTAAAAGTAGATCTCGTTGTCGATTTAGCAAAATGTATATAACGCAATTCAGCAATATTTAGATCTTCTTTGTTTGTATTGTACATTTTTGTTATAATTCGACAACCCATTCTACCTAATAATTCTTTACTAACGTCTTTTTGATAAAATATACTGGCGGCTTCACATAAGGTATTGTCACTGTCCATTAACCTCACTAATTTATTTTTCCCTTGTTTATAAAATGACGAAGTACTATCGCAGCCTGTAAAAGCATGTAAAAAACAAACATATTTTTTTAAATTTTTATACTTAAAACTATTTGCGCTGTATATTTTATCGCTCTCGCCATTTCGTCCTACTTTTACAAAAAATAAAGAACTGTTAGCATCGGCTAGCTGTGTTATTAATACTAATAAATCTATGTCTTGTCCAATTATTTTTACGACTGCGTTTTCTGTTTTTAATAAATTAATGGCTGTATTTACAATTAACAGGTCAGCATCTTCTTCTGCGCATTCTGTTTTTAAGCCGGCGTCATTAAATACCTTTATTAAATATTGTATAAAGCGTTTCTTATTTTTTTCATTACTTAAAAATACATTTTGTGCACATGTGATTTTTGTATTCAAATTAAAATCAATTTCACGGCCGATATTTTTTTGTTTGCGCCGTAACCGCTCGCTCGATTTCGTAGTAGTTTCCGTTGCTTTGTCGGGGTACCCGTCGAATACAATGTACGCATTACAGAAATTTTTTTGTATGTAAATTACATACTTTTCTATAATATCAGACATTATTTCATTTTGGTGCCATACGATGCGGTGTATTAGAAACCCGCCGTCAATCACATGTACAATTTTAGTGTGCATTGGAATTTCGCAAAGTTGCTCAAAACTTTCATAAAATACCGATTTTTGAGTTTTCCGCATACCAGCTTCGTCAAAAAGTGCAAGAGGAAATGGAGCTAGTTCGTATTTCAAATATTGCTTCATTTCATCCTTTTCTTTAATATTTAATGAAATTCTTTGAAATATTAAAAGTGGATTTAATGGTACGATTTCATCATTAATTCGCACGCGACAATTAACAGCTTGAAGAGGCAGAACTTTATTTTTTTTTTGAAATTTAATTGATCCAAAATTATTGTTACATATTTTTTCTTGTAATACTGTTCCGATCTCAAAAGCCTGATGACAATTTATTTTATCATCTCCGATCACGCCAGAAAAGATATTCATAATGTTATTTGTTACAACAAATGGATCGTAAGTTGAAAAAAATAATTTCAATTTATTTAAATCAGAGGCGTCTCTCTTGATTCGCGACACTCTAGATTCGACATGTTGCTCTGACGTCGAATAAGCAACGTTACAAAATCGCTCCATTTCATTGCATACCTCCACTAATGCAATAGTCGAGAGAATCCAGGTGGCTATAACATCCTCAGACATCCCGCGACCGTGAGTCAAACCACCACTACTTTTCATGGATCTCATTAAGACCTGTTCGATGGTCATATCAGACCAAATACCGGACCAAAATTTTGAAGTACGTCGAATGGTAAAATATCCTGACTTACAATATTTGTCAAACTCGAATATATCCATTATACATTCTAATTGAAGCATATCTTGTACATACAAATGAGACGATTTCGCATACAAATAATGTCCACTCGCGTGAAAATACGGTATCATTTTTTGCATATAACACGTTTCAGTAGTTCTGCATCGTTCTCGACTTCATTTAGTGACTCCTGAGCAACTTCAATTCGCCGCTGTTTTTGTTCGAAATTCAACAATTTTGGAACAAATTTTGCTGCCACACGTTTCATACCCAAAACATCCGAGAAAATTTCATGGCATGAGCCAATTGATATGCCAACATCATCAGCGACTTCTCTGATTGTGACTCGTACATGCCGGTATTCCTTACCAAGAAAGAACGTAAGAAGTTGCGTCGACAGAACCGTCGTGAAGCCTGGAAGGAAGAGCAGGAGAAGATTCGTCTGAGTCTGGAACCACCGCCTGAGCTCAAGCTTCGAATTTCAAATCTGATGCGCGTACTGGGCACAGAGGCGGTTCAGGATCCGACCATGATTGAGGCTCATGTACGTCAACAGATGGCGAAGCGACTAAAGGCTCATGAAGATGCAGCTAGGAGGCTGACGGTCGATCAGCGTCGTGAGAAGAAGGCAAGGAAACTTAAGGAGGATACATCACTTGATGTACACGTTGCTGTCTTTAGAATCCGCGATCTCTGTAACAACGCGTTTAAGAAATTCAAGGTTGAGACAAACGCGAAGCAGCTCTATCATTCTGGCTGTGTGATGATGTGCCGCGACTGCAACGTGGTTGTGGTCGAGGGTGGACCCAAGCAGATCACCAAATACAAGCGTATCACGCTCCATCGCATAAAGTGGGAAGAGGACAAAGTGAAGGATCCGGATGCCATCAGCGGGAACCAGACGAGCGGTAACACTGCCGCCGAAGCGCCCTACAAATGTGTTCTCGTATGGAAAGGTACAACAAAGGAGAAACACTTCAGTGACATGAAATTCAAGACCTGCAAAATGGAGCAGAAGGCGCGCGAACACTTTAAGAAGCATCGGATCGAGCATTACTGGGATCTTGCCTACAGCGGCGCCGTGTTGGATAATACGGATGAGACACATGTGTGAGTCGTGCGCTGATATACGTCTATCTGTGTACATACTGAAAAAGAGAGAGGAGAAAGAGTTTGTGTATGTGAGAGAGAATGAATGCACAAGAGTAAGAAGAAAAATTGACTGACTCTTCATTTTGATTGGGTTCACGGAGGTGAACACACATCTGATCGTGTAGATGTTGCCTGATAAAGTGTACGTACCCATACATATATGTATATACACGATTGCAATGCAGAAAAATTTCACTAGAAATCGCTGTAAAGAGAAATGAAGATGAAAACAATCCAGCAATCTGTAATACATGTAACATTACTCAATCCGTTAAGCACATACTACATGAATGCACACTGTATGAAGACTCGAGAAAAAAGATAAATCTACCAAGAAATACCCGAACATGTCTAACAGAGAAAGAACACGTCACAAACCTCATAGTTTATCTTCAAGAAACACAACTCCTACATAAATTGTAAAATCTCAAGAAAAGAAAACACCAAATTATAACATACCTATACCATGTAATTAAAACAAAAACCTATGTATATAATGTAAATAAGACCAATAATGTAAACCTATATATGTATATATTATGTAAACTGCAGTAGTCGCTAATAACAGTAAAGTTGATGCGACTATAAATAAAGAAACATAAAAGAAAAAAAAGATGAAAGAATTATATGTTCTTATCAGCTTGATATTTGATACGCTCCCCATTGGGGAACCAGAATATCGAACTGATTTTTGAAAAGGGATGGGACGTCTGGGGCTTATTTTAATACAAAAACCTTAAATCTCATTGATATAATATATATTTTAAGGAAACTTAAATTTCTACATTGGTAAAGCTTTCTTTAAAAGGAAGCAACAAAATTCTGTAAATAATATCTGTTTTATTGCCTACGAAATATGTCGACTTTATTCAATAACGTTATTCCAGAACTCTTTTTCTTTGTATTAACAATGATATATCGTTTTAACGTAGAATTAAAAGATATGATTATTCAACTTAAATCATCACCAAAATGATAGGTATTAATTATGATTTTTTTGCGAAAAAAATAGGATACGCAAAACCTCTACTCATTGACGAAAATTGAAAGAAAAATTTTCGTTTACGAAGAGAATTTTCTGAGCTTTATGAACCATGCCACTGAATTTCGCGTATACCATAGACAATCCTATTCGTTACGAAAAGTTAATTTTTGTATTCTATAGACTTTAGCGTATGCTACAAAAACTGTATTTTGTATGTGCTATTGAATTTTGCACACATTGCAAACTTCAAAACAATTGCAAAACATTTTAGAACCTATTTGAGTTGAAATATTCCAAAAATTTGTATTTGATTTCTGATTTTGAGAGCGTAGAGCGTAAACTCTTGTTCTTATATAACCTTAATCAATAGTTATGAATACAATAAATGTTTACGATTTTTCTATATAATAAAATATAATATTATTTATCAGTATATATATTTAAATGATTATAGGCTTAATTTACTGGCTATCGCAACTACTTTGATTATTTTCTCGACGAGCTATTTAACATATCATTCTTTTTGATAATTTTAAATGTGAACGTGTTAAGAATTCAAAATTATTGACCTATATACATTTGGGAACAATATATAAGCTCCACAAGTAGTAAACTGAAATGTTTTAAAAATCTGCTTTCGTAAAACTATTTGTGATTTTCATACACAGCAGCAAATGTTTAATGTACGAAAAAGTATTATTTTAACATGTTTGACATTGTTAGTCGTTATTGCTGTACCAATAACGAAAAAGAATTTGCAAATTGACCAAATACCACCAAAGGCGAAATATTCTGGCTGGTACGATAATAACCACAATTTAAAAGAAACAGGTAATTTTTATTGATGTTTATTTGTGCGTGTATGCATATGTAAGTATCTATAATGAGTTAACGGTTAGATGAGTGCCCTTTTTCTTGGTATATGACCGAGATGGTCTCTTTGTCTCTCATACGATAATTTAGTAATTAGGTATATTTATTATAGTAATCTACATAAAATTTATCAGTATAAACAAAACAGACTAAGCAAAAAGGATGCTCTTTATTTTTGTTCTAAATTATATCAGTTTTCTTGGGTATTTATTATAATTTCATCATACAAGGCATAAAAAATTGAAATAGCCTAAATTTGATTAAAAAAGTGGGTTGTATATAATACGTATGAGGTAATTTTTTTAATTTCAATTCAAGCTATATAAAATTAGAAAACATTTTAATAATTTTATGTAATGTTTTAAAATACTTTTATTTAACAAACTTTTATAGAATAACTGATCTTCGACATAACAATGACTAAAATAATTTGTCTTATATTGCGATTATGAGCTTATAGATTGATTCAATTTTGGAAGGTATTTTCATTAGTATCTTTGAACGGATATTTTTACAGCCGAACGATTGGAAAATTGGAAACTTGAAAATGACAATAATATATGGGAACTAAGTGATCTTTACCAAGGAGACATAATGGGAATAAACAAAACAGGAAAAAATGGTCTTTTGGATAAAACTAGTCGATGGCCTGACGCTGTTGTACCATATTATATAGATGAAGATGATTTTGGTAAGTAATATTAGTATATTATATAAATTATGTTTTTAATACAAGTATGAATTGAGTCTTTTTTATACCTATAAGTTGAGTAGAAAATCTTACATTTCGAGCGAGCTTCGAAAAAGTGAAAAAACGTCTGTTACGTTAATGATAAACGTTATGATCAAAACGTTTGGTATGATTATTGAGTTTTAATTAATTTAACTTATAAGATTATTCAATAATTTGTATGTACTTACAAAAGAAGTGAATTTTCTCATTCGATTTTAATTGTAATTTTAATCTCAAAACGATGGCTGTTTATCATTTCTTTTAGAGTGGAGAATTTCCCAAGAAGTAATGGCTGGAATAAAAATTCGTTTTACAAATCAAAATTAATAATTAAAGTAACCGGTTAACTGATAGACTTTTTTCAGAACTGGTACGAGCAAATTATTTACCAAAATACGCAATAATTTTTAAATGTAAAAAATCGTTTGTATACCAATTTTTCTTGAAAATTGAGAAAATTATTCGAATGTGTTGTATATATATGATACAATATCAGTGAACCGGTTAAATGATTCAAGAACTTTTTTTAGTAAAATTTTAATGCTGGGAAAAATAAAATGACAACCAATCCGAGTTAAAAAAAACTTGAGTTTGTTGTATAACAGCAACATAAAACCTAATATGCTAATACTAGGGAAGAATTGCATAGATTTTTATAGACATACATACACGTGGGCGCACATATACACTTCCGCACAAACGCTCACTCACATATGCTTGCTAGCATACAAATATTATTTTATTTGTAAATTAGTTTATCCAAGTTAATAATGAGTGTTAAAAAATATTTATGTAGTTCATGTCAACAAATCATGTCTTATATTTAGAACAATATAATAAAAAGTGGCTAATTTATAATTTATCGAGAATTACAGATGACGAAGATGTTGAGAAAATAAATGCAGCCCTTGAAGAGTATCATGAAAAAACATGTGTGCGTTTCAGGCCTTATAAAAAAGGCGATAAGAACTACATCATTATAAAAGGTGATAGTTCTGGTTGCTGGTCATATGTTGGTAAACACAATGAAGGTCAAGTAGTAAACTTTCAAAATCCTGGCTGTTTACATCACGGTACTATCATCCACGAATTTATGCACGCACTAGGTTTTTATCACCAGCAAAGTGCTTCAGACCGTGATGAGTGGGTGACTGTTGTTTGGAAAAACATTAAACCAGGAAGAGAATACAACTTCGACAAATATGATAAGAACACCATTTCTGATTATGGCGTATCTTATGATTACAATAGTGTAATGCATTATAGCGCAACAGCGTTCTCAAAAAATGGTGAAAAAACAATCGTCCCTAAGGTAAAAAAGGCTTTAAACAGTATTGTTTATTTACATCTGTATTATAAGAGTTTAAATTAAAATAAGTTTTTTAATGATCGCTCTAGATGGCAAATGTAACCCTTGGACAACGAAATGGTTTTAGTGACAAAGACATTAAAAAAATTAATATAATGTATAAATCACTTTGCGAGGCTCGCAAAGAAAAAGAAAACGAAATAGAATGATCAAAAAGGGGACAATATGCTATAACTAAAATGTACAATTACTTATAATTATAGAATATATTATATGTAATTATAAAATTGTAATAAAAATTATAATATATAATTTGTAACAGAATGAAAAAACAGAAATATTTTTTATATGGTTTCTTTATTATTATTAACCCCTTAACTGGTGCGACTTTTACAACTTTTCGTGCCAAAACTGATAGCCGTAAATAATAAGTCTAGTTACAGAAAACTATTGTCTATAAGGGTTTTTGGGATCGCTAATTTCATTCCCAATGTTATTTTTTGCATACGGAACCCCTAAGGGGTTAAAAACATAAATTTTGAGTTTTTTGCGGATAATTTTTTTCCTGTTTTAATTTTTTTAAATATTTTTATATTTATAATATAAAAATTTTTACATATATGATCCATTGCCAGTTAAGGGGTTAAAGTACCATTGGAACATGAAAAGCAACACATAATTAACAACACTATTTCAAACCATAAAGTATAATCAAACATATGTTTCTAAGAAGATAGACTCATTTAGAAGGTAGACTTGAATTTTTTATTTTTATTATTTTTTTAATTTATTTTTATGGGGTATAAACCTGTATATACGATTGCGGAATATAAGGTGGACGTTACTTTAAAAGGTAGGTGATTTACTGAAATAGCATTTCTAAATAGTGCAATACTATCGATTGCTATGAAGAAAGATTATGACATGAACGTTTCAGGTAATCAATAGTGAAGTTAAACCAGTACTTGAGTGTGCAGTTTGTTCTTGTGGTGCTCTATAGTTACGATGGTTGTATATGAGTATACGTTACTGAATACGTTGTATAGAGTAAGAGTTCTTTACGCAGTTTATCACAATTCTTTTTAGAATTTTAACATAAAGAATCTATTATTATAATAGTACAATGACATGAAAGTTTAAATATTGAAAATTAAAGCCATTTTCGAGTAGTCTTGGAAGATTAATTATAAAGGAAATGAAATTGAAAAATTTCAGGCTGTATCGATACTAATTTATTTGCCAAGATTGCAGTGAAAGGTGAATATATATACGTACAGTACACATAATTCTACAAAACCAATATCTTATAAAAATAATCAATCGCAGCAGGGTTGTTTAAGGTCGATCCCCGATTAAATGACTGACAATTAATAATATCCCTTATATGTAGAACATATTTGCAAAATCCTAACAGCCTCAATCCTAATAGCCATATCAATATGCAATAAATATGCAAAGTAATAAAAGATATTACAGTTCATCTTTGTTTTAATGTTAAAAATTAATATTCACCTGATTTTTTCAGCTGAAACTGATACCGATTATATTATCAAATATGCTATGTCTATTTGCACAACTAATCCACCTAATTTACAACATGAATACTTATATTTAAAGTGAGCTTCACATGTCTCTATAACCTATATTTTTTCCATGAAGGTCAGATTCGTAATTTTTCTGTGGTAAAAATCAGAAAGTTTTCTACAGTAAAAACTATACACATAAATACCTTAAATTCTAGTTATTATGAATCACGAGTTCTTATCCAAAAATAAAACTTATTCTTTTTCTCTCAATCACTACATTTAAAAATTTGTTTAATAATATATATTTTTACGCAGTCTTAAGTTTCTTTTCGGGCTTATTTGGCGAATAATATTTTTTAAGTATTATGTTTACAAATTTAAATAACAAGAGCCATATAACATAACGGTCTATAAAAACCTATTCATTAAAAATGTTTTACAAAAAGCAAAGTATTTATAAAATAAATAATATCGTCAAAGGATTAAAGTTTATGGTAAGTTGAAATTTTTAAATAATACTCACAGGTATTCGCTACATATGCGTGTCCAAAATCTAGCAGTAATTAATTATAAATATTAATTTGTCTATTGTTAAATAAAGATATTGGACCGTAATATATTGTATACTAACAGTTGAAAAAATTTAATTCGAGAAACTTTTATGAATTCATTTATTATTCCCTTATTTAATTTGTATATATTTAACTAATATAATCTTCTACAGATCTAATCTCCAAATAATATGAATTGATGTTTTATTTTCCACTACAAAATGATACGTATATACCAATGACAATTCCACTATACCGACTATTGCTTTCTCAGTGGATAAGTAGAAAATCTGCAATAATCTTTGTGGATTCAAAAGGTAGACTCATGTCTGGAAGTTGCCAAGTAAAAAAGTAGATGGCGACAGTAATATCTCAACAGTTAGTAATATTGCAAAAAATAATTTTATAATCTAGATTATATGCTATTATAAAATGAATTGATATACTAGTAAATTTTTTTATTAAAAAGTGAACCGTATTTCAATTTTAGAAACAAATCCACTATATTAATCCAGCTCTATTTTAGATAAATTAAATGGGTGTAAAGTTAGCTTTAATTATCAATTTCTCCTCAAATACATAATTTCAAGGTTCAGATATGTTATACAAAATCTATTTCGTTATACTCATGCGTATATAAAAGAATAAAATTCCAATATTATTAAAAAATAAATATTAATATTTTTTATTATAAAATTTCTTATTAAACCTTAATTTTCAAATACTATTTTCTTAATTGTCTATATCATTAAGTCTTATTCTTGATTATTTAAAAAAAAATTGTACTAAGTGTTTCTTTCGAGCGCAATAACTGCTGTTCGTAAGTTTAATATAAGTGGTTTTCCTCGTCGCTTATTGACTAAAATATGTGGCTAAATTTGTATTTAGATTTTTTAACACGCTGTGCGCGAAAAATGGTTTCTCGTGCTTATTTTCTGTGTGCAAAACAGTCTATTTTTGTCGTTGATCAAAGAGATTTGCAATTGTTTACGGACTTGATGACAAATGTTAATTACGTATTTATCGTGATTAAGATTTTGTCTGAGACTTCTCTTATAACCGAAAAAATGAGTACAGTAAGTGTGTCAGCTTATGATGACACGATACTACCAGATTTTACTGAAAAAGCAAACAACGAAAAACTAAATGAAAAAGAATTAGAAGCACAATCCATAAAAGCAGTTAACGACGATTGGACAAATAGACAAATGATTGCATTTGAGGTGCCATATTATCGGCCGACCGAGTAAATGTCACAGTTTCATGGCTATAAAAATAAATATATCAAATTACGCAAAATCAAAAGTGCCTCTAAGTTTTTAATCATTCTATAATTCTGATCAGTTTTAAGTCAGAATATAAAGTCGTTTTCGCACAAACTTTGAATGAAATTTTGGCCTGCACCTCAGAATTTTGTTCAAAGTTTGTGCAAAAACGACTTGATATTTTGACTTATAACTTTTTTAGAATTGTAGAATGATTAAAAACTTAGAAGAGTGCACTCTTGATTTTGCGTAATTTGATATATGGCCGAATCAATCTCAAATCAGGTGGTCCGGGTATGCCTATATCACCTATCATTTTTAAATTAAAATATTTATGTTCTCCAAAAATTGACACGTAATTTTTAATTTTTTTGTTTCATCAAAATTTTATGCGTTCAGCAATGCTGAAAAATTCCGAGAAAATTCTTACTTAGAAAAGAAGTTTTTCAATATAATTTTCGAACTGCTACTGTTTCACGTGTTTTTTAAGCTATTAAGCGTGTAACACATAATTTCACTCACTAGGAGAGGCTCAGGGTTCCGGACCCCCAATTTTTTTGAAGCTCACAGAGGTTGTAAGTAATACCATACCATGAACCTCCGTAGAATGCCTCCACAGAAAAAGTTACAGCTATTTCAATTTTTAAAAAGAACTAAAAATGTGCTCGATATGCACATTATTTATAATTTTTTTTTGTTTTTTGCTATTTTTGTTGCAAATAAAATGTATTTATTTATTCATATGCATAAAATATACAAATAACATGCCAAATAATCAAAATCAAGTGCAAAAATTAGTTTTGAAACATTTGATTACTTGAATATATAGCATTTCTTGTGATATTTCCCATTGGTTTTTTTGTTTGCTTCACGGTAAAAAATAATATGATCGAGACAACAAATCATAGTTTGTTAAATGAGATTAGCAATAAAGTTTGTAAGTTCAAACAAACAGTTTGCTGTGATAACATACTTTTGTTCTACAGAACAATTTTACAATCAATATAACAATTTGGAAATCGTTACGATA
>JAYJLV010114858.1:0-11006 GCA_036873485.1 Torymus texanus | reverse complement strand
TTTGCTGTTTAGGCGGGTGATTCACCAGATCTGGGCACCTTCGCGCGTCCCTGGCGCCGAGGTTACCACAGATCGGGCAGTATCGCGACCTCGCCCGCGGAAGTTTCCCCTGCTCTCCTTTCAGGGTTTCTGCAGTCACCTCTAGCAGTTTTCGCTGCCTACCAGGTGGCTCGGGAAAAGCAACAAGGTAGGGCTCATCCTGATAGAGCTCGACACAACCGTATTCATAGCGAAGAGAAGTTTCAGAAGTTTCTCATTCCATGTGGGATGCCGCTCCTTGATGTACGGAGCAACCATCGTCTTTAACGTCCGATGGGCACGCTCTACCTGGTCTGCTTTAGGATTGTAGGGTGGAATGTTGGTGTGATGCATACCGCGCTCCCTCAAGATGTCTTCCGCGACATGGTTCGAAAACGCTGTGCCGTGGTCCGCTAGGAGCGCTTCCGGGTAACCGAACCGGAAGCATATCTTCCGATTGAGTTCCCCAACCACCGCCTCTGCCTTGACCTTGCATATTGGCGAGGCTTCCACTCACCGGGTGCACATATTTTGTAATACCAAAATGTACTCGAAGCCTTTCGAGGTGCAGGGCAGCGGTCCAATTATCTCTCCAGCCACGACCTACCTGACCATGGTCTTTCGACGATTCGTCGTCCCATGGGGCTAGCTGGACACCTCTGTCTCGCTTTAGCCTTCAGCTTCTCCTGCTGAAGGTCGGTAGCGACATCTGGCCCAGTTGTAGACACTGCATCGGCTTGAAGCGGCAAGCTTGACATAAACTTCTGCGTCCTTGCAGAAGAGCCTGTATGAAACGAGGTCAAGTACGGCCCGAAACGCTCGTTCGAAATTGACCCCGAGATAGCAGTCTGTGTCTAACTGGGGCGTAATGGCCTGTCCTCGTATGGCCTGAGTAACCTCTGCTTCTGTTATCGGTAGGACATTGTGGCCTAACGCAGGGCTGAGGCTTCTGTTCGGTAGCCTTACTCCTTGCTTCTTGGCCGCCACGAATTTACACCCGAGCGCTGTTGCCAGTTGGATACCAACTGGACCCACGACCGTCGTAGGCACTCCTGGGTCCAACAGCGCGTGGAACTCGGATTCGCCAACCCCGATTCACAGCCACCATCGTGTCTCTGCAGCGGGGGATCACTTGTTTGAGGCCTCTCCTCGACTACTGACCGGCGAGTGCGCCATCGACTCCTTCGCGGCTAGGCAACTGGTGCCCGTGGCCGCGGTATTTCTTTTGTTATCCGACGAGTGGACGGAAACGATCCCACCTACTCGTTCCTTTTCGCCGTTTCCCGAGCAGTTAGGGCAATATCTCGCTACGTACCCCAGTTGGCCGCATGAATAACAACTCAGCGGCGGCCTTTGCTCACTTGGGGAATTACCCCCCAAGTTGGTGGGTGGCGCGTAGTTTCCTCGCGAACTCCCGTCCTTGCCAATCTGGTTAGGCTTCGAGGGTCTCGGTGCTTTCGGTTGCCTTGGTAGCTGGTAGCCGCGCCCTCTGCGCGACCCAGCGGGTGTATGCTTCCCAGGGTACTCTACACTGGAGCTCGCCATCTCTGCGAAGCTCTGCTTTAGCACCCTTAGAAGCAGCTCTTCCAAATCCTCCGATTTGGGGTCTTCCATGCTGACCGCAGCAGCCATATTGCCCTCTTTGGCATCTCTGTTGGCCTTTTTCTGCGAATCAGCATTGGGAAACGGCCTATACACCATGATAGAAGGGCTGGTGCTTTATATTTCAGTGAAACTGATCCAGCTGCTGTTATGGGCTGGGAGGGGGCAATAATTTCCTTGTAATCGCGATGAGGCACGTGATGTAGTCTCTCCCTGCCTCATCCGCTCCCAGCATGCGGTTCTTGACTTCGGCAACTAACCGCTGTTGGTACCTTTTCGTCGTACCGTACCAACGCCTCGGTGCTGCTACGAAATCTTGCCACTTGGTCTATTTCTCCTGCTTCACGTGGCGTCCGTATCTGTAAAGAGTTCCGATAAAGATGACAATACCTCTTCTTCAGTGCTCTGGCTCTTTGCTCCAGAGAAACGTATTTACCACTTTCTCACGCCTTAGCCTATGTCTCTCGAATGGTCAAATCCCGACCTGGAAAACTGAATAACATGCCTGCCGCAGTGTCATTTGGCCAGCTTGTACACCTTGCCGAGCTTCGGCGATCACCCCCCACCCAGGCTGCGTTTCCGGGGCAGAAATCAGCCTGATCTCCGGGGAGAGCTCGCTGTGGCCTGGCCCAGACTTCCTGCTCGTCTGCGACTGTGAACGTGTCTTCAAAGTGCACGTTATGGCCTGTCCTGGCGTCTACCACCCTTGTACTTGACGCCGCCACTCGCTGTTGTTCTGCCTTCCACTTGTTGGCTGCTATCTCCTGCTGGCATTCGGTGAGTCTCTCTTTTAGCAACATTACTTTCGCTACTATCTCTACCATCAGCGAGCCGACTTCTCTCGGCATTTGGAACTATGTTCCATCGCTTACCAAGAGATGCATCATGTCTCCTGGCTGCGGTCTTCGGTTGCCTTCCTCTCCACCTCTCGTCGTGTTGCGCGCTTGTTCTTCCATCTGTGTAGTACGTTTCTCCACACTGCGCGCTGTCGTCTTCTCCGGTCAGTGGCTTTGTGTGGCCGGAATCGCTTGTGGTTGTGGGTGTTGTGGCTGAAGTGCGGTCTCTGCCCTTCTCTTCCAGAGTACTTCCTGGGTGTACATCCTACACCGACGTTTGTACGAAGAGGACTCGTGTTCCTCTGTGATGATCCTTCTGCAGTCACACTCGCACTCGCTGCAATAGGGAGGCGGAAGTGGAGCATGTCTCACTGACCCCGCCCTCTCTTCCTCTCTAATGCTCACTCGTGGTTAATGGCGGCACTGTGGCGGTCACTCTTTAATTAATTTATGGAAATACTAATAGAATGACTTAAAATATTTCTGAGTATAGTATTTGAATATATATATATATATATATATATATATTGGGCTTCAAAATTGTGTTTTTACCAAAAAACTGTTTATAAACTTTTTTATTGAAAAAAATGGTAATGTCGATAAGTAGGAATCTGCATTTTTGTCATTTTGATGCAATTTTCAAATGAGTATATCTCATAATAGTACTAGTATAATCACTCAAAAAAATTCTAAGTTCAGTATTTATATATAGGAAGGACGCCAAAATTGTGTTTTTTCAAATGAATGTATGAAAATTAATTTATTAAATAATAAAATTGGGTTGATTGTAGACTGCACTTCGTCTAAGAAGGTAGATCTTTCCAATAGAAGACTTGATAAGCTATAATAAAAAGAATGTTACGAATATTTTTCATGAATTTCCTTTTTTTAGGCCTTGTGGAGTCGAAAATTATCCCAATTTGATTATTTAATAATTTAACTTTCAAACATTTATTTGGAAAACACTATTTTCACGTCTTCCCTATATATAAATACTATACGCAGAATTTTTTAGCAATTCTATTAGTACTACTTATTATGAGATATACTCGTTGAAAAATTGCATCAAAATGAAAAAAATGCAGATTCCTACTTATCGACATTACCATTTTTTTATTAAATAATTTGTAAACACTTATTTGGAATATATTACAGTAATGTTTACCGTTATCTTTAATGAAAGGTTTTCTTAATGTTTAATGAAATATTCCCGGGAATGATTCGGGAAACTGTTTTGTAACCTGCCCTTATTGCATGTGATACTTATCTACCTGAAAGCTTCGTGTAATATTTCACGATTACACTTCAGTGCCATCTTACTGAATGTTTCAGTTATCTTACAGAAAGATTACGGGACACTTACGCCGTAATATTTCATGAATCTTTCGGAGGAAAAATTTCATGCTATGTGAAAGAAATCTGGGAGTACATTTATTTTAAAAGTATGAATGTACGTAAGCGCCGTTCCGCTCCAAAATGCTGTTATTATTGCAATAGAATTAGCCAATCAGACAAGCGCAGTAACATTCAAGTTGTAGATACATATTTTTAAAATAAATCTACTGTCCAAATGTTTATAATGGAAAGTAAAAGAAACATAAACATGAATGTGAGAAGCAGCATACTATGAAACAGATTTTGTCTAAAGTTTGTAGTATCTTAACAAGGAGGTCGCCTGAAATATTTTAATAAGTGTTCTAGTAAACTAGCCAAATATGTCGAGAAACTTTCGTAGTGAGTCCATTTTGAATCTTTTAGGAAAGCTTGCTGGAAGTTTTCTATAATGTTTCTTGTAATATAACAGGAAATGTTTCAGCATTGTTTATGTTTTATTGCACCAATCTTGTGGCAAGCTTTCTATGAAATATTTCTTGAAATATTTCCATTTTCTAGTATACATAAAATTCCCGAAAAATTACGATTTGTAAAGAGGGCTAAATCAGTTTTAACCTCACATAGCTCTGAAATTGATAAACGAATTCTTTTACCCTAAGAACACATATAATAAATAATATACAAACTCTACATCTTCACCAATTTTTAAAGAAATTAAAAAAATTTTTCTCTAGTTATTATGCGACAAAGAAAATAACTGAAAAATACGAAAATTTTAAATATCAAATATCTCAAAAAGTAATCGTACGATATTGATAAAAATTCACATACATAATATCTGTATCACACGCAAAATTGTCTATAAATCTGGAGCTGATTTACTTAGCTGTTCTTGAGAAGTTACGATTTGAAAAAATTGTTAAAAAATTTTTAACCTCAAATATCTCAGAAATTTATGTGCCAATCATTTTCCCTTCAGAACTCAACCGTAAGCTAGCTATCCAAGGTCTACCTCTACAAGTAATTTTGAAGCAATTGAGTCAATTGTACTCCAGTAATCGTTGAACATACAAAACTCACTTTTTTTCGTTTTTCCATGTTTATGTTATTGTTAATAACAAAAGAACCGTGATAGCTAGAAGTATTTGTTTAGGAAAATATAGGTATTTTAATTCTCTTTCGAATGATATATATCCGATTCAGATACATGGATCCCTTCTTGAGAAATTACGATTTGAAAAAAGAATAAAAACATTTTAACCTCAAATATCTCTGAAATTTATAGACCAATAATTTTGCCCAAAGAACTAGACCGAGAACTATCTAAAATCTACCTCTACAAGGAATTTCGAAGCAATTAACCCAATTTTACTCCCGTTATCATTGGACATACAAAACTCATTAACCAACAGAACGTAACCAACAGAATGAATTAAAATTTTCTTACACAGATTAAAGCTATTTATATTCTGCATTATCATGATATTTTTTCGAAAAAATTGACTGCTTAATTTGGGAGTTATAAGCTAAAAGAAAAATCCATATTTGTTAATAACAAAAGAACCGAGATATCTAGAGAATTTTTTTTTGGAAAATATAGATATTTATGCTCTTTTGAATTCTATCCATCCAATTCAAAAACTTAAATCCGATCATTAAAAAAATTCAAAAATAAATTTTTCGAAAATCAAAAATTAGACATAAAACAAAAGCGAATCAGTGAATCAAAAATAATTATTTTCTTCCCGAATTCGGAAAAAAATTATTCCCGTCCAGTTAAAATCGACCGCGTAGATCAGGAGATAAAGCGGTATACATACCTACACACAAATCCGTACAGACATTTTCTAAAATCATGTGATTCAAACTTCTAACACCTCTAATCATGTTTCTAGAGCGATTTAACGAAACTTAAAATTTTACTATTACAAAGCTTCCTCTAAGAGGAAGCAATTTAGATATTTTTAACGTAATTATACTAATTATTATTTATTATAATTAATTATCATTATTAATTAATTAAAATCTCCGATTTATTAATTTTCTTTTAAATAATGTACATATTGATAAAGAAGTTTTCAATCAATTGTCATAATCTATAAATGAAACATTGAATATAACAATTTAATAATAAAAAATGAATGATTATAATTTATAATAAATGAAAATATCAACACGATAACTATCAACTGATATTCACCTGAAAATCGTGATATTTTTATTATTAATTTATTATTCATTTATAAGTATTAATCTAAAATTGATTTTTAATGTTTTATTCCTAGAATATGACAGTTATTTTAAAACATTTGGCAGCGTCTGGATCATTTCAAAAACATTATTTAACAGTATATTTAAATAAAGGAACAATATTAATAAATAATAATAAATAATACTGATTAATATGTTACGAAAATGTTACACAGAAACATTTCAGGAAATATTATAGTTAGGAGTGAGTGGGGTGTTACGGGGTGGTTTTTATTCACCAAGTACTTTTACCTGTGCATTTTGGTGTTTCGAACCCGGGCCTTTCCGTTCACCTTTCATCGACCCTGAAGCCCGGTCAAGTCACAGATGCTACAACGTCGTACAATTGTGAGCTTAATCTGGTGTCTTACCATGCAACACGCGAGAAGGTATCTCGCGCTTTTATTTCTTACCAGTCACACGAACTCACCTCTAGTCACTGGTTCCGTGTGCCGGCTGCTCAATTCACCACGATGCACTTTCCCTAGTGCAACGACCACGGAGGCGGCGGGGAACGGGGAATGGTTAGAATGGGAGATAACAACTCAATAGGTTAAAAGTAAATAAAGATAAGTTAAGTTTAAAAATGTTAAAAGGCGCAAGATAAAATATTAATAGTTTCTAACTAATGATGCGCCAACACTATATGCGTAACATCAGCTGTTCCGGCGACTGATGTCACGTCACCTATATTATTCGCTATGTACGTGAGGTAATATACGCCACACGTGCCTGGTATTCTACATCACACACTTGCCATATTACACACACTACATGGCAAGTGTATTGTGAGATAAGTCACGTTCGTTGGGCGACACACACACACACACACTAGGGTGGCAGAGAGGGCAGTTATGTCATCTGCGCCTTCACTGCGCGCATTTGTCGGTTGCAAACCGCGGGCAAGCTGAATTCAAATCATGTTCTTTAGGAACTTATGTTGAGGACCTGCGCTATTTGTACACTCACTCTCTCTGTACTAGAGTGTCTAACGGATGCCGTTGTCCCGGTCAGTGTGGCCAGGTTGTGGCGATTAATCGCCACATTACACGGGTTTTAATTACTATATATATTTGTTTACTGGTCACACTGGTCCCGGTATCGGCGAGCCTGGACAACAGTTACACGAAACTAACTGGTGACCCGATAAATGCGTGCACGCTTACCTTCTCTAAAAGCGTCTCCCAACATCGCTTCCTCGATTGTTCTCCAGAATGGCTGGTAACGGGCGCACTAGGTCGAGGAGACGAGTGATGTAGGATACGACAGGTGAAACAAGCCTGTCGTATATTCTTGTTATTCCTCGCGTCCTTCACACTACAGTAACGCGATGTAACACCTCACAAACTACATAGTCAGCCTCAGGGTACTTCGCGTGTACACGCCTGAGGTTCGATCGGTCTCGCGAAGCCGACATTGCGCGCGCGTTTATCAGTCAACCGCCGAATCACAACATCAACATGGATGCCAGGTTCTCTCCCCAGACTCGCTATTCATGCTCTCCATACAGCTCCAATTCTGCATCGAGGCACCATCTTACGTATAGATAAAAAAGCACCTAATTACTTTGTTTTCACCGACGTCGGCACGGCAGGCCATGACAGGGGCTAATTCATCCACCTTTTTTCAAAGCAGTTAACTTTTTTAGTATGAAAATAATTAATTCTACTGAGGTACTAACATTAAGTTTAGTGTAATAACTGACAGAAAAGCTTGTTAAGCACCTCTCATTATTTGTTAATTACTAAACTGTACTCAATTGAAGATATAGTCGCTTTTCACGACATAAGTGAGGCTAATTCGTAAACCTTTTCTTTCAAAACAGTTATCGTTTTCAGCACTAAAATAATTAACTCTACTAAGGTACTAACAATAAGTTATGTGTTATATGTGACTAAAAGAACTGTAACGGACCCTTTATTATTTGCCAATCATTGATCTGTACTCAATAAAAAAAAAATCATTTATTACGAAATAGCTTCAACCTCACGTAGCTCCAATTATTTAGAACTAGCTTCGAAAAATGACGAAGTAGTCTTTACAAACCCAAATTGTCGAATAATATCATAAAGTTGTGTTCAAAATTTCGCCTCTACGAATAGGTTTAATGTATCTTACCGACACTAGATAAAAGAATTTACTTAAAAAATAACTAGCGTATACGTAATTGCCGCATATACAAAATAGCTCAACTCTGCCCTATAATGACTTAATATTTCCTGTCAGATTAAAGTATTATTTATCAATATTTCATGAAACGGTTTAAAAATATCCTAACAATATTCTGAGAAATGAGAAAACGAACTATTGCGTAAATGTTAGAGAGAAACATTTCATGAAATATTTCACACATAATGATTTGATGTTCCTTGAGTGATTAAAAATTTATTTTTAAATATTTCGCGAAATTTTTCAGAAATATTTCGAAAATATTCCAAGAAATAATTGATAAACCTGTTGTCAAAATGTTACAAAGAAACATATCATGGAATATTTCAGTAATAATGATTTAATATTTCCCATCGGATTAAATAATTATTTTTCAATATTTCAAGAAATATTTTCAAAATATTCCACGAATATTTGGAAAAAAGATAAGCGGATACGTTGCCGTAATTCTAAAGAGAATCATTTCATAAAATATTACTAAAATATTACCACTGTTAAGACCGGAATTTTGGGAAGAAGAATAAAAATTGTCAATATATTGTTATAAGATATTAATAATTTATTTCTTTTTGTTACCCTTATATAATCAATATTTACAATCCTTGATATTGATGCGGTACGATTTCTTGTAATTTAATAGCATAAAACTTCTTTAAAAACAATTTAAATAAGAATACAATAAGAACACAAACAAATTGAGCAAAAGAAAGTACTGAAATCAATCCCCATAAAGCCAAGTAAACAGTACCACTCTCCCTCTCCCGAAACCAATTGAACAAAAGAAAATTCTCAAATAAATACCCAAAATGTAAAGTATTCATTAAAATTTACTTTTTAAAAAAGTATAAAGAAAGGCAAGTTAAAGTATATTACCGTGCTATATGATAATGTTTCTTTTCCTTTATTTGAAGTATATTTCAAACTCTTGTTACATTACTATTTTGAAATACTGTCACGGCCAACTGTACTGACGTTGTAAATAGCCTGTAGCCGTAATGCTTCGGTGCGCGAACGCGAGATGGCGCGTCGATGCAGAATTTGAGCTGTATCGTCGAGATGACTAGCAGACATCGGCGGATGGACGCGGCTATCTTGATAGAGTTAGACAGAATATAGCTAGCAGAGAGGCAAGTCGAGTATTGTTCCGTTCCAAGTTTTACGCCGTTTCAAGTCGTACGTGATAGTTGAATGCCTTGTTAATTTTGTGAATTCTTCGCTGTTCGCTCCGAGATCATCATCAACCGCTTACCCGCAAATCAGCCTTTTATACGGATCGTTTGTTGTATTCATCGCGAGATTTCGTAAGGTAAGCGTGCACGCATTAATCTTCCGCGCCGCGATTTAGCTCGTATAATCGCTGTTCAGGCTCATCGATACCTGAACAACGAGATCGTTGAGGCATCATCGTGCGGAGAGAGAACGAGTGTAGAGAGAGAGCCGACCTGGTGCTCGTTACCGTCGCCAAGGTCATTTTTCCAAAAGTCAAACTTGCCGGCAGTTTGTAACCGGCAAGTGCGTGCGGCAAGTGCGCAGACGACGCGGCAGTGTAGTCTGCTACCTCTCTTACACTCCATTACGTGTATGTGTGTCGTGCTCCGAGCGCGACCACTCTCTCATAGCTCGCGCGTAAATGTGTGCGTAGCATTAATACAGCGAGCGCGCGGCGTATACCACCTCGCGCTCGTGACCTAGTTTAGCTAGACTAGTCAGCTGTATCGAAACAGCCGACTTAGTAAATTTCGTGCGGGCGCACCATATTAGCTAGGCTTTCCGTGTTTTGACTGTTTAATATATTATTTTCTATTCTTTCATATTCAAGCCAAATAAATCTGAACAGCTTGTTTTTATTATTTTATTTGACGCGTTATTATTTCTTAGCACTAACACTCCCAGTTCCCCGCCGCCTCCGCGGTCGTTGCATATAACAAGAGTGCATCGTATAAAACTGAGCAGCCGGCACACGAAACCAGTGACTAAAGGTGAGTTCACGCCATTGGTTAGAAATAAAAGCGTGAGATAACTTCTCACGTGTTGCACGGAAAATAACCAGATTAAGTGTGCACTTGCAGGACGTAGGAGCATCTGTCACTTAATCTGGCCCGTTACGGTCTAGGAAAAGGAAATAGGAAGATCAAGGTTCGAATATCCAAATTGCATGGTGAAAGCATTTGGGGGATAAAAACCACCCCGTGACAACTGGCGCCCCAAACGTGTATGTGCTCGGAAACAGCGAGAAATTTTGACTCCAAGGAACAAGTTCGAATCCCAAAAATTATTTTTTTCGGATTTCGAGATCTTTTTTAGGTTATAGTTAGGGAAGTTAGAGAAAAGCGGCCAGCAGCAAACCTTTTCGGGGTAAAAGTCCGAGATTTTTCAGGAGGAAAAATCGGAAAATTGCTGCTGGTGATAAAAATTAATAACTTTAATAGATAGGTACGGGGCGCATAGGCGAGAGAATTGTGAGCGAGATTTTCGATTTTTTCTTATTAATTAAAGAAAAATCAAGAATTGTGAAGAGACTCAGCAGGAGATTGAACACTCGACGAAGTTGTGACGAGCGTTCAATTACTACCAGTTGCGGGCCTAGAAAAGGCTAGTAGAGACAACAGCCTCAGTAGATTCGACCCCAACGTAAAGAATCGAACAGAATACTAGAATTGAACCGGCGGTGAACTGGCTGTCAGGAAAATTTTTTTACTTTTAAAATTTTTTTTTATTATTATTGTTGAGAAAGTGATACATATATACTATGCGAGTTCTACTGCGATATAGACAGCGCGCGACACACGTAAACAC
>JAYJLV010114847.1:0-11006 GCA_036873485.1 Torymus texanus | reverse complement strand
CAAAAGACCTCTACCTTCGCTTATTTTGTTAAAAATTAGTGATATTTATAGTATATTATTAAATTTAGTTCATTTTTTACAGGGTATTTTCATCACGTAGCATACACATACACGCGAGTACGCGGCGAAGCAAACGTGCAAATTGATTAGATAGCTACCGCCATCTGACAGTACGTTTGTGTACCATTAAGAAAATACTCGGATGATAAGGCAGTTTTGTTGCCTGAAATCGAGTATGGCACCCCCTTAAGGTTACAAAATTTTATTAGTATTTAAGTTATAAAGAAATCCGATCATGTAATTGTAACACATATCTAAGAGAAATACTCTAATACTGTAAAAGAAAAGGGATGAAAATATCTTTTCTCTCTCTCTTCTTCTTTCTCTGTCGCACACTCTAGCTTTCTCTCTCGCACTCGTGGACGAATATGAGCCGCCGAAAATAACTCTGGAGAAGAGATGAGCGGTCGCTCTACATGTTAAAGGATAGGGACCTTCCCTCTCCAGCTAATTTAGATGTTTAGGAAGGGAACCCTCACACCATTAGTTCCCCAAAACTACCACCACGCGTCAATATAATTCTTTTTAGAGAAAATCATCGGATTTTCGAAATTTTCTTCGGCTCAAGTATCCCTATTCGATACCGCAGGAAATTATGGAGGAGCGACACCTCTTAAAAAGGTCCAGGCTCAGAAGAGCAGACGGACTCACTCTTACAAACTCACTCTTACACACTCACTCACACATTCAAGTTTTAACGTAAGATTTTGACGTACACAATTAAGTTTTCCAAAATTAAATTTTTTGTATTTTCGAACCAAATTTTGTTCAAACATTTATAAAATAAAAAGAACCTTTGCATAAATATAAAATCGGTGATAAAAAGTTTTTATTTGTTATACCAATTTCCCAGCAGAAGAGAACCAGAGAAAGCCAACGAAAAAAGTAAGTACTATTATTTAAAAATATATTTTAGTTTCGCGTCCACCCTCATTTATTTTTAGTAGAATCCACCCACGCCGCGGAGTGTTTTTTTTTATTCCGAAATATTTGTGGCCCTTTTTTACTGTTTTTGTGTAACCAAGGTCATGGTCAGTGAAAGTGACACCCGTTCCTATTATACAATCGCAGAATAATATTGTATCCCATATATTCGTGTAACAAACCAAGAAAATCAACGTTATTAAGATCAGGGTTAGCAAAAGTAGCGCCCGTTCCAATAACGTTGCTTGACATTAGAAAAATTAATTACCGCTATTTTATTTTTATTATAAAATCACCACGTATTTTAATCCTTTTCATATTTTGCCCTTTCGTATTTAGGAGTTCTTCCCGAGCTATTAACTATCGTTAGTTAGGCTTAAAACGAGTAACAATAACTGTTTCCTCAGCACGGAAATAGTTCAACAAAAAGTCCAAAACTGGACGTAATACCATGTAGCGATATAGTGCTATGCAATCATGCTATTCGTAGAACAGCCTTTCACGACGTACTCACTCAAAACGAAACATAGACATGTAAACCTGTGTACGACAAAAGAAGATTCGTAGTATTGGATAAAAGTTATCCGTACGGTTACAAGCACTGGCCGCCATTAACTGACACAGTTCAATAAACCTTCATCGAAAAACTAAGATGGCGCTACTATTAAAGCAGTGGGAGAGGCATTGAACAACGATACCACCGCCAACAAGAAAGAGAATAGCGACGACACAGCTCATGGGTTGCTATAGACACACTGATGGGGCGTTGGTGTCGTCGCTGCAACTAACTTATTGGTTACCGCAACACCACCAACGGGTTGATTGGCCGCTGTTAGGGGCCATCAAGCTTCGTGAACGCGCTGACATCCCACCACCAATGAGCTGATTGCCCGCGGTCAGCGCGTCCATCAAGCTACTTGAATGCGCTGACAATCGAGCTTCGTGGGTGTTGTGCTAGCGTTAGCCCCACCGCGAGGATTGCGGACTCGCGAGCGGCCGCGCGCGGGGCCCTCCGAGCACGGTATTTCTGCTCTTCGGAAGAAGTGTTTCAAATGTTCACTCTCAGTGTGAATTATGGATACGCGTTAGTAACATCCGTGGACTTATACGTTGAGTGGACCAATTGGTTGTGGAAAAACTGTATTTGTTAGACAATTTATTAAATACATTGACCACTTGAGCGACGCGCGATCGAACGTGTTATTCTTTATTACGGCGAATGGCAAGCGGGCTACAGAGATCTGGGTAAAGACGTTGAATTTCGCGAAGGTCTACCACAAAACACCGATTGACTTAACGATCCAAAACCCAAGCTGATCATCATTGACGATCTCATGCCCGAATCGTCCTCTGGAAGAGCCATTGTGAATCTCTTTACAAAAGGCAGTCATCACACCAATTTGTGCGTAATTTTTATCACTCAAAACCTCTTCCATCAAGGCAAAGACCAACGCGACATATCCTTGAACGCTCAGTACTTGTAATCTTTAGGAATTTGCGTGATCGTGCCCAAATACGTCATCTTACTAGTAGTAGTAGTAGTGTATATCCTGAAAATCCCCGATTTTTAGAAGAAGCATACCAGGGCGCAACATCACAAGCTTTTGGTTATCTCTTGTTGGATTTAAAGCAAACCACAGCGGATAATTGTCGATTTCAAACGTGGATTTTCCCCGACGATGAGTACCAGTACGTTTACGTGCAGCGAAAACAAATGACAAACAGTAAAAATCAAGTAGCTATCATGACATTGTAATGACGACAAAAGCACGTTATCCTTTTGGTCGAAAAGAGGCTACCGTCTTGAGGGCATTCTACCATTTTAACAAAGAGCTGCGATAAGCAGTGCAGCAGAAAGCTGATGCAAAATTGGTTCGTCGTATTTGCGAGTGTGCTTTAAAGGTATTGATAGGTAACGTTCCGTTGAGTGAAGGTCACAAGTGTCGCCTGCGTAAACACGTAAAAGTTTTGCGAAAACTGACGTCACCGGATATCACTGTACAACGGAGGAAAAACATTATATAGTGCAACGTGGCGGTTTTTTGCTAGCTCTACTAGCGCCTCTAATTGCCACGCTTCTTGCTAATCTCGTGAATAAATAGAGATGGAACATGCAAGAAAGATGATCCTCCTACCGCAGGAGAGTGTTGAACGTTTGCAGACCATACTTGGTAAAGCTAAGATAAAGTCTGTGCAAACATCGGGTTCAGTGACGAGTAGACTCGATGCTGAAATGAACGAAATATTAATCTTGCCAACATACAAAGACGAACATAAAAAGAGGACTCACGACCGTGAAGTTTTACAACGATATTTTCTGAAACGAAGGAGGAGAAAAGTATTAAAAAAGGACCAACAAAATGACAGTGTCATTGGTTCTGATACGATGGACGATAATGAGCGAGAAATGGACGAAACTGATGAGCGTATCGACGCAGACATTATCTATGCCGTCCCGAAAAGATACAAACAGAAAGCGAAACAGCTCGTACAACGCTTGTGAGCTTGCAGTAAAGTAGTTTGGGACGCCAGTGGAGCCGTAACGATAGATGTAATATTTGTGCTCGGAGCCAACAGTGTCGACTTGGTCATTGATACAATGAGAGACAGAAAAACGAGCGCTCCGGGTGTGCCTCGAGAGTTTATAGGCAACAAACGTGTTTGGCACGAGGTTGCCACGATTTCGTCAACCAGTGATCCTTCAGAAAACAATATATTTTCCACGCCGCGTTACATTCCTATTTTGAGAGTTCAGAATTACGGTGACAGTACCAGTGACGAAAGAGAGACATCGGAACCCGAAAAAAAGAAGTCAGCTGAGAAAAAGAAAGTGTCACCACCGCGCACTGAAATACTGTCATGGCGGGGAATGAGCAAGACGGTCTACGCTAATAAATTCTCAAGAAGAAGCGGAAAAAACAGTGTACTATATGAACTCATTGATTTATTGCCATTTGAAATGCCTGTACTGCCTTATAAAATTTACGGACCAGGAACTAAGTTTGCAGAGCGTATCGTAAGCGGAGACGTTGGAATCAACCCGTTGGACTAGGTCCGACGACAACATGATCTAGCTTAAGCCGATTCCAACAGCAATCGTCGTCAAGCCGATCGAGTTTTAGCGCAATATGCCTTCTCACGCCTGTTAGCCGAGGAAACGTCGGCTGACGAAAGGACAGTCGCAATGATGACAGCTTACTGTATGGTTAGCAAGATAACTTTTGAAAATTTTTTCGCGTATCAAGAAGGTTATGGAAAAACGATACAAGAAAGGAATAGAAACCAAAAAATAACAAAATTGACAAAATAATCTCGAACAATGAATAAAACGTTTGAAAAATTTTATTATGAAGTACATCGACCATCGGCATACACTGGTGGTGATAAACTTTTGCGAGCTACGCATCAAAAATACGGTTGTCAAAGTGCTATTGAATGGCGTGAGAGTCAAGACGCTTATAACTTGCATACACCTATTTCGCATCGTATTCCTAGACGTAATTATAATGTGCGCAATTTCGATAACGAGTGGGAAGCTGATTTGATGGACATGAGATCTATAAAATCCTACAACGACGGCTACAGTTACGTTTTAACTGATATCGATGTCATCAGCAAATACGCTTGCGTTGAACCGGTCAAGAACAAAACTGCTGATGCTTTTGACCGTATTTTGTCGAGAAGGAATGGCCGGTAACCAATATGTCTTCAAACTGATAAAGGTAAAGAATTTGTTGGTGACGTCATGCAGAAAAATTTGTCAAAACACGGAATTGCGTGCCGAGTGTCACGAAGTCCGGATACAAAAGCTGCGATTGTCGAAAGACTCATAAGAACTATAAAGGAAATAATGCGGCGCTATTTTACTCATAAAAATACGCAAAGGTATGTTGATGTTTTACAGAATCATACTAAACATTCGGGCACAAAAATGTTGCCAGCAGCCGTAACACTGTACAACGCAGCCAAAGCCCGTGAAAATTTGCAACGTCGATATCACAATAGTCACTTTAAAACCCTTAAATACTGCGTCGGTGATCTGGTGCGCATCAGTCGTACGAATAACGTTTTCGCTAAAGGATATGAGTGTGGTTGAACACTAGAGATTTTCAAAATTACACGAATCTCACTGCCGCGCCCACCTACAGTTTATTATTTAGAAGACTTGGCAGGCGAGGAAATTGACGGATTTTTCTACGCCGCAGAATTGTGCTAAGTGCGTAAAAATTTAACTACTGCCATTTTTGAAATTTATGGAATGTTGAAAACTAGAGGGAAAGGTTCGTCTAAACAGTATTTTGTAAAGTGGAAAGGATACGGTGATAAGTTTAATTCCTGGGTTAGAGTGAATCAACTATTTTAAATGAAGATTAGTTTTATATTGTGATGCCGAGCAACAGTAGCATAAATTATTGCGGAAAATACCACGACACATTTCATCATGCAGCTACCTCAGCAGATACGTCTTCAAGGTTCATGATCAGTCGCGCTTACGGAGGTTCAAATGCCGCTGACATTTCAACATGTATCTTCTGAACAGCCGAATAGAACAGTTTTGCTGAATCTCATTCCACACTCGACTCTAGAGGCAAAGGCAACAAATTTTAGTACTGCAGTGTCGCTGTTACGCCCAGGAATTTACAAAGATGTAAACATTATAGTAACCGAGCCAAACAGTTTAAGCTGTATCGAAGATCATTAAAAATTCGGTGTCGAGCCCGGTGGGTACGTGACAGTCTGCAGAGTTTGTAAAAAGACAACTTCCTCATAGAAATTCAGTCATCAGCTTCATTTATCCGAGAAATTGCGAAAAATTTTGGGCTTCAAAAGCACAAGTACTATTTTCATAAGAGATAAAGAATCAGTAGTAAGTGATAGACCTGGTCATCTCTCCAATGGACTTCCATCTATGCTTATGCTTTATAGCGATATTTGTGAACCTTACGTAACAGGTGACGTACAATCCCGATTGTTGCGAGCAGTATCGTTAATTACCGATGATTACACGTGCGGTAGTAGGAGAATCAAGAGTTTCTCTCCACCTATGTATATACCTTCATTATACAATTTGTTTCAGACCATAGAAATCGATATAAGGGACCAAAGTGGCTGTGCTATACCATTCGATTATGGTACTTTGACAGTAATACTTTATTTCAAAAAACTTGATTAGAGCTCATTTTTAATAAAGCGGTGGATCGTTACCAGGAATACTTCAATATGTAAGTTGGCAGTGGTTATAGTGGTGGGAAGATGTTTGGCGGGGCTCAAGGAATTAATAGTGGGGTCGGACATATTTACGCTGGGTCCCCCTACCAAAAGGCTCACGGTGGTATTGGTTCATTTTTGGCTGGAGTTTTCCGTCGTGGTCTCCCGCTCTTCACTCGTGGAGCCAAGGCTGTTGGGAAGGAGGCTTTGTGTACTGATATGAACATTATGTCTGATGTTACCACGCGAAACACACCATTCAATGAGTTAATTCGTCGACGTTTTAAAGAATCTGGCAACGTTCTCAAATAAAAAGCAGAGGAGAAATTGGATAAACTAATGGAGGGGTCGGGGTATAAAGCACCACGCTACGGCTTACCTCTTCAGTTGCAAATGGGTATTGCCTCTGATACAACTCACAGAGGTAAAGAGAAGAAAAGCAGTTCTAAAAAAAGGAAAACAATGAAACACAAATCTAGTAGCTTGAATAATGCTAAGAGATATTTTTGGATAGATAAGATGGCTTGTTTACACACCCATTCGTGCTAGTGCCTCCAGTCGGAGTTCTTTCTGTTTGAAATTCCTCCTACTCAAACAATAATAGAAAATTCACACTGGATACAATATAAACCTATATCATCGTTAACTGATGAATCGCCTATAGAATTTGTGTTACCTGGTACTGGTGAAGAATATATTGATCTTGCTCACACTATGCTTAGTCTGCTTGTAAGTCTACAAGCTACTGTTGCCGTACCTCAAGACGCTACAGCCGATGTACCAAAAGTCGGACCTGACAATAATTTCATACATTCTTTATTTAATCAAGTGGATGTTTTTTTTAATTAAAAACCTTTACTACCACCAACAAACGCTTACGTCTACAGAGAGTACCTTAAAACTTCATTGAATTATAGACCTGCTGCCAAAAATTCACATTTGACGAGTGTACTGTGGTACAATGATACTGCTGGAAAAATGGACGACGGAAATCATGCAAATACAGGTCTTGTGCATCGTCGCAAATTACTGTCTGCAACAAAAGCAGTTGACATGATCGGTCATCTTCACTGCGAGATGTTCAATCAAGAAAAGTTATTAATAAATGGTGTCGAAGTGAGAGTGCGGTTAGTAAAATCACACGATAGCTTTTGTCTCATGGATCCTACAGGTTGTTAATCTGTACATATTGACGAAGCGAATGTCTTAGCTAGGCGGGTAAAATTAATCTTGGTGTTTTACTAGCACACGCCCAATTGCTTTCAAAGACAACTTCCAAATATTCTCTCAAGAGAATGAAGGTTAAAGCTGTAACAATGCATGCCGGTATTCACAGTGAAACTTTGGATAATATAACATTAGGTCAATTGCCAAAACGAATTATAATCGGTTTTGTTAACAATAAGGCTCTCAATGGCGATAGAGCTCTAAATCCGTTTAATTTTGAACCTTTTAATATAAATTTTCTATGCTTGTATGTCGACGCACAGTGGGGCCAAACGTTAAAAAAATGCTTAAAATTCTTGATTTGAGCGAATTTCGCACGAAAAATTTTTTTTGAAAATTCGAATAGATACCTCTTACCCTATTCTTTCAGAAACCGTCTCCCTCGGAAAGCGCATTTGAAGTTATGCATGTGAAATCGATGTGCTTTTAGTGCAGTTTCGCAAACTTAAGTTAATTTATTAAGGAGAGAAGCCATGGTTGAATCTAAAAAAAACTGAAGTGAATAAATTCTTTAATAACAAAGCCCATATATATTTTTAAGGGTTCAAATTTTTTTAACATTAAGTTGTATAATTACCTATAATTTAAAACTATATTATGCAGGTATTTGAGATTCTGGCCTTGCAGTCTATTAGATTTAAAAAATCCTTCTGAATTAGAAGCTGGCATGTCATTGCCGCAGGATTTTTTTTTAACAACGCAAGGTAATGGTCTGAAAATTTAGGAGCACCTTTGAAATTGTATTGGTTATGGAAAATATGAGCTACTTTTAGAAAAGCTTTAGAAAAAAAGATAAAAAATAAAATTGCAAAAAAACATTGAAATTTTAGTAAAAAATACGTTAAAAAATTAGATTTTTCATTAAAAACAACTTTGAGATATTTTTTCAGGAAAAGTAGCTCACATTTTCTATAACTGCTATAACTATAAAGGTACTCCTAAATAATCAGACCCCTGTCTTGCTTTGTTAAAACAATTTCCTACCGCAATGACATGCCAGCTTCTAATTCAGAAGGATTTTTTAAATCTAATGGATTGCAAGGCCAGAATCTCAAATACCTGCATAATATAGTTCTAAATTATAGGTAATTATACAACTTAATGATAAAAAATTTGAACCCTTAAAAATATATATGGGCTTTGTTATTAAAGATTTTATTCACAACCGTTTTTTTCAGATTCAACCATGGCTTGTCCCCTTAATATCCAGGAAGAATTTAGAGTCTCCATCTTTAAAGTAACTATTCTCAATAAAATATATCTTCAAATTATACATTCAGACATAAAATCCTATTGTTTTCCAATTGTTGTAAATAATTTATTATTTAAAAAAAATTGTTGCAATACTTTTTGTCAAAAATTCGTAAACTATAATTGATTTTGTAGAAAAAATTCGTTTAATTCGATAATGTGTTTTCGGAACATCATTTAGTTGCTTTACAAAATATTTGTTGATAATTAAAGTAATAAAATAATAATAAGTATGAAATTTATTTATGCTGATCTTGAATCAGAGAAAGAGAGAGAGAGAGAAGGGGAGAGAGATATAGAGGGATAGATATAGATGCGTGTTTATTCGCCATCTCGGCAAAATAATAATTGCAATAATTTGTATAATAAAAACCAGATACAAAATACAGTCGTAATCGCCTATAACTCTATTACATAAAAAAATAAAATAGAAGAGAATATATAATACATAAATAGAACGTAGAAGCATTACACTGCGATAGTCATAAACTAAACTAAATAAAATAAAATAAAATAAAAAGGAATAATTCTGCGGTACTTTTAATATTCGAGTTACTCTTTGATATCTTTAGATATACTGACTACACGGAATTCTGTACAGGTTACAGATCTTAAATGTGGTTAGAACTACATCATCTTGGTACCAAAACCTGATTTAGAATCGTAAAAATTACGTTTGGTAAGAACAAAAGATTAAAATTAAAGACATAATCAAATGTTACTCATACAAATTATTTTGTTCTTTATGCGATTAAAAAAATAACTTTTCCTTAAGTAATTTGAGAAAAGTGTTTTTACAGCTGCTTTAACATGTACTTTCAAGAAGTCGACTCTAAATATGTGTGCCTATACATAAACGACTTACATAAGTAGTTATTTAGTGGGGGGAGGGGGGTGATACCTTTATATCACTCCCATCAAAATGATTTGTAACTAATATGCTAAAAGTAAGTTACATTTATAATACAATAAGCCAAAAATGGAAGTTCTAGAAATACTTTGTCCCAATATATGGACATTTCAAAATTTAGGCATTTAAATTGTTGGAATTTTATGTAGGTTAGGGCTGAAGAGTTGTACGTATCAAAATTATTTACTCAAATAATATTTACTCATTTTTATTTCTAATTTCTGTCTAGCTCAAATTTTGAAAGTTCGGCGGAATAACTCATACAAAAAAAATATCAACTAAAAATATCACAGCTGGCGCTTAAAAAATTATCACAGTTTGAATTACGTAATATATCACTGATATTACCAGCTCTACCGTCAAGTATCACCGATTAAGGTAATCCTAGTGATTTAAAATGCTAAGAACTTCCTCGTGTTGGTAGATCCAAGTGCATTCTTAGAAAGGCTAGGCGTCGAGATCGATTGGTGCTGACGCATCGCCCTCCTGAGTGAATAGAGAGAAAGTAAGTGGCACAAAAATGAGAGAAGGGAGTTCCAGAAACGTACTCCCTGCACATGAAACGCCTTATCGCCCATTTTATAGTGTAGGAACGGAGACGGGGAAATAGTGTCAAAAGCCTTGCTAAAATAAAAAAGCAACAATAATGTCACTTTTTGTTGTCAATGGCTATCCGAATATCGTCCAAATCTTTCTATCACTCTCGCATCCACAGAAGAAAAAAGAACATACTCTTAAAGCGCGCAATGACACACAAGTTCATCGCTCGCAAGAAACAAAACTATTTGTCGAAAACACCCGGAGTCAGCAGGTAGACGAGAAGGATGTTTTCGCTATTACGACGACTAACGAGTAGAGGTGAAGAGACTCTGAGGAGCACGCATGCGGGTAGTCTGTCCCGAGCTCGCGAGTGGTACGGGGAAGTAAAGGTGTTGCACGAGTTTACGCGTTGTGCTCCGTGGGTAGATTTCGGCACGACTTACAAGTACAGAGGAGAGCGGCGAGCAGTGCGGAGAAGCTACGAGGTGCTCCAGATTGCAGCAGAAGAGAGTAAACACTTATTAACTAATTATACTATATTAACTCTTTTATTGCACCTATAACATATCATTTAAATATAGTAAAATTCAAAATATCTAGCACATATTTTTGGTAACTTAAATATTAATAATACGATAATTACATGGTTACAAATTATTAATTTGTGATAAGCATTCAATAAAAAAACTATTACTTATCGATAATCAATTGCTTTACGTTGAATGCTTTGTGGTAATGTACAGGTAATAATTACACAGCCACACAAAAAAAAAGAAAGTGATCAAACCCAGAGCACTGACTATCATATACTTATGTATTTTGATGGGCTGATCTCAAATATGACCTTACTTTCAGTCTATCACCTCAGGATTTTGAGATACCTATA
>JAYJLV010114836.1:0-11007 GCA_036873485.1 Torymus texanus | reverse complement strand
GAGTCCTGATTTGGCAGAATATGGCGACTGGAGTAGTAGTGGGGGGTAGGTGTCGAGACACTCCTAGAGTGACACTATAAACACAGATCTAAAAATTATACAGTGCAGCATACATAACAGCGTCAAATATCATATTTTTTTTTGCCAAAATGAAGTGTTGCGTGAGTGGATGCAGAAATACTTCAAATTTTAAATTTCCATCCAATTTGAAATTGAAAAGGGAATGGCTCAGAATCATTAAGAGACCGAATTTTATACCTAAAGGAAATCATGGACTGTGTTCAGATCATTTTACAAAAGACGATATGGTGAAGGAAAGTTTTTATACAGGTTATTATTTGATATTTTTATTGACCTCCAAATGACTACAAATGTATGCAACTGATTTTTTTGTTTACTTTTAAGGTGTTAAAAGTGAGAGACGTCGATTATGTAAAAAAGCAGTTCCATCAATTTTTACATGGACTACTAATTTTACAAAACAAATTAATGATATTAATTTTGATGATACTAGAAACATGTTAATAGTAAAAGAAGAAATTGATGTCACAAATGATATGGAAGAACAAGAGAGCAGTAGTAGCGATGTTAACACTTCTGAAGATACTGTTTGTAGTGAAAAATTAATTGCAATACTAAATAGTCAATCGGATAGTGGTAAAGATTTATGTAACGCTAGCAATGATTATGAATATATTAAAATGCTTAATAATACAAACATCAAATTGTACGAAGAAATCGTAATAACTACTACAGATGATAATGATCAAAATATAGATATCTTTGGTATGAGTCAAAATGAAAATGATTGCCAAAACAATAGTATTAATGACAGATTTGATCATTCTTATGCAACAAAAGATAATAGAGAAAATATTAAGAGTCAATGTAATATTGAAAATTTTAAAGTTGATTCAGAAGGAATTTTACTATTTACTGGACTACAAAGTTACAATAAATTTTTAGGTGTATTTCATAGTCTTGGTCGTAAAACTTATACATTAAAGTTCAAAGATAATAAATGTATAGAACATTTATCTCCTCAAAACCAATTATTTTTGACTCTGTGGAAATTACGAAAAAATTGTACTGATTGCGAATTAAGTAGACATTTTGATGTACCAGAATCTGCAGTTTTTGCTATCTTTAAAAAGTGGATTATTTTTATGGCTAAGCAGTGGTCCAAACTGGATATTTGGCCAAATAAAAATCTTGTAAAATACTGTTTGCCTGAAAAATGCATGCACCACGTCGTTCTAACTATGTCCACAATACCTACAGTTCAACGTCCGTACTTGGGTCAGGTAAAAGTTTACTTCTCCTTATATTTCTTTTCCACCCACAAATCTTTTTGTTTAAGTTTCTGCAACCACCAATACGTTCAAGTAAACGAAAATCTATACCGCGGGATCACTCTCGCTACAACCATCAGGGTTACGATTCTGAGCCTTAAATACCCTTGGTATCGATTCCGGTATTTCTTGGTCATAAACGCTTTGGCCCATATATCAGCTGTATAGGAAAATCCAGTCGGTCGTCGTCATAAGCAGTTTTACTCTTCTTGGTTTTGTCGTGTTTCGCGATCAGGCGACGTAAAAGTCAGTTTTGTAACCAGAGTTACCCCTAAGATTTGTCCTCATATTTTTGTTATCAAATGATATTATCCCGCATTTTAAATAACAACGTAATCCCTCGCCAACACTTACACTTCTGATTTTGTAATGGTAATGGAAAAAGCCATAAAAAGTCATCTAACATCCGCATAAATAATATGTCCATCAATTCAATATGTTGTTTATCTTGAAGAATCATATTTTCTGTTTCATTAAAAATTTAATTTATCTAATGCAAACATAATTGAATCTTGTCATTTTTATTATATTATGTAATAAAAAACTTGTCCCGAAGATGTTAAACGAATACCCCTTTGCAAAATTACATGAAGGTTCATTGAGTTTTACTTATTAGACAACTAAAACACATTTATTTAAAAAAAAAAAAATGTTTTTCTCATAATCAAATTCAAATAATCTCTTAAAATTTTAATGAAAGTACATACTTTGTAGGCTTAATAACAAATGAAAAGAAAATGTAAGTTAACTAGAAGTTTGTAATGCCATTTAACAAAATTAAAGTTTTACTTTATCTTATAAAAAAACTGAAAAAACGAAAAATTCAAAATCGGACAAAGAATTCTCAAGATATTATTTTGATTTGTTTGTATCAAACTCTTAAAATATTTTTTAAACATTTTTGTTTGAAGTGTTTCACATTTTGAAAGTTTTTTCTATGAGGAAGCAATATATATAAAATCTAAAAAAATTTGCAAACGTATATTACATGGTTATTTAAAAATATAAAAAGGGATTGTCGCACTACAATAACACTGTTTTATCAGCAAAACGTATAAAAACAATTAAAATAGAAGAAGAGTAGCGATTTATGTCTTGTACAAACTCAGTTATCTTGCCTAATCCAGTAAATACATCGTTCTACAAAGATTAGGGCAATGAAACGACGACACCATCATTTATTCTTAGAATGAAATTTCGTTAATTTTTATTAATTTTCGTTAAGCTTTCAAGACGCAAATAACTATTATTTTATTTTACATTAATTATTTTTACTTGTTTCGCCTATAAAACAGGGTTATTGATAGTACGACTATTACACTCTCTTATATTAATGTAACAATAGATAAAACTTTCTTAACTTCCTTAAAAATGTTTCTTCGTTAACTTGTTGTTTGCAGCATCATATAATACGATAAGGTTGTATTAACAATCTGAAATATTAATTCATTTTATTAGAATTTTTTGAGTAAATTGATGTACTAATTTTTGACTATATTAATTCGCCTATTTATATATCGCACTATTTATTTATACAAAATACTAAATAAAAAAATAATAGATATCCAGAAACGCCATAATAAAATAAGCACAAAAAGGAAATTGTATATTTAATTAAAAAGTTATATAATTATAATTTCAATGAAATTTTGATCACCATTCATTTGGGGTTCTTTATGGTAAAGTCACAATAGTACACGGATATAATTTTTCAGTAAAAATTACCGTGAAATTCCTGGTAATCGACGAACATGTGAGACTCCAAATAATTTTTATCGTGAATCATGGTAATTTTTACTGTTTTGTCACGGTAAAAATTACTGACAAGTAGTAAGTTTTACCGTGATTCACGGTAAAAATTATTGGAATCTGACATATGTCCCTCGATTACCATGAATTTCACGGTAATTTTTACGGAAAAATTCTATCAATGTACCATTGTTATGATTCTAGATAATTAGGTGATTCAAATTTATTCTAGTCCTAATTTGTTATATTTAACTCAATATTGATCATTATGCGTATAGTATTAAGTACAAATGAATGTGTAGGGTTACATATTTTTAGTATACAATTATTCTTACCTGTGTAAGACGTTGATGTGTAATTGCAAAGAAACCATATCCCGTGAAATAAAATGGTTTCTGTAGTCTCATCATGAGAATATGAATGCACGTTTTAAATTGTTGATTTTTACCAGTCCATTCAGAAGCATATATTGCATCAGATATCGAAATAGTCTGTTATCATTTAATTGTCAAATGGTATATTTATATTGATATAATAATAAATGTAAATCGAATATACTAAACGAACCTTTTGCGTAAGAGTTTCGGCAAAAGTACAGTAAACTGTTATCTGAAGAAGAGTATTTAAAGAAAGAAAAAGATTTGTAAAATCCAAGTAGTTTTCTTGTTCCATTTTCTGTCGTGATTTAGAACACACAGTAAAACTTTTAATATTGCCAAATAAAAATTAACTTTTGGTTATATGTGTATTGTTTGATTTAGATATTATTTTTAAATAACACAATCACAATATTATATGTCTTATAAATAAGTTATAGATGACGCTTAGATAATTTATAGGTATCTTCTCTTTTATAAAGCGTAATTTGAGATTCGAATTTTAGATATCCATTATCGACAAAATTGTTACACTAGAAGTTTTATCACCAGTTTAGTAAAAAAAAAGAACATACTTTAATTAAAAACAAATCTTATAACATAAATCTAGTAGATTGACTAAAATATGAAGTGAGGTGAGCGTGAGGAATAAGGTTAGATCTGGGAAAATAAATTTTAAAAAACAATTAATTACGGTTAAATAATAAAATACTATATCGACGGTAGAGCGTGTAAAAACAAGAGGAAATAAAATAAAAATCACCCGCGAAAATAATTATTAACAATAAAAAAAATCAATGGAAAAGAAAGGAAGGTGCGCGTGAGTCTCGTGTGGAGAGGTTTCCTTGCCCTTTCCCCTTCGACTCCAAAAGCAAGTGAAGTCAATCCTGTATGCCCTGGAGCGGACGTAGTCCGTTCTGAGCGAGGGAAAGGGGGACTCCTTTTGCCGAGTAGCAGCGGAAGTCAGGCGAGGTCCTCTCCAAGAGAGAGAGAGAGAGCGAGAGAGAGAGAGAGAGAGAGAGAGAGAGAGAGAGAGAGACAGATACACCCTGGCACGGCGTCTAAGCCAGGAGGTTCGCCTGTCGCCTGACGGCGAGTGTGCTCCGAAAAATCGGAGCACAACAGAATACCTCGATGAGGGATGGGGCGAACTTTTCCTCGAAGTTCGCGAGGTGCGTCGACACTCAAGTTTTCGGGGAAAAAGTCGGGCACTAATAATATTCCCTGAATCCCTATATAATATTTTTAAAAAAGTAAAAAGTGCGAGACGTCGCGGACGTCAAGTTGTCTATTAACACTCGCATTTATAGATGTTGATCAGTAACACGGGACATATAGTGCTCTTTCAGCTAACATACAATATTAAATATTGATTGTTTGATGTATTAAACGTCAGTATTTGAACGGAATGCGACGAACTAATATAATTTTTGGAGGCTTTCTATGAAAACTACAGCGATATACCGTGTTCAGTCGTCTAAGGTACCTTATAGCAAATAGTTAATAAATTTTCACCTTTGAACTTTCTTTCCAGAGCTATGATTGTCTTGTTTGAATTTTCTTCGATACATTATTGATATCAAAATGTCATACTTGCACCAAGATGAATTTTACTTTAGATGTTTACATTCTAACAATTTTGATGATGAAGCTTAAAAAGGTATTGAAGTCATAACTAGTCGTGCGTATATGGTATTTTACTTACACTTACTTATCCACTGTTTTTTAATATTTTTAATTACAATATGTCAGAACGAGTTAGAGAATATGTAATGGGTGATAAAAATAACAGAGACCCACAAAAAAGAGTACCATGTGTTGGAATTGAGATCATTCTATCCTTACGTATTTTGGCCTCTTAGGCCAGAATCCAAATATATAATGAGGGTAAAAAACAGGCTTATACAAAATAAATCTTTTTAAGCTGTTAAAAACGGTGTTTTTTATCGACTTTTACTGTCATGTTTTATGGAAATAGGTATTATGTCAAGTGAAAAAGACTATTGCTGGTTAACAAATAAATTTACTAGATTCTAATTAAATGCTCAAAGCCAGGGATTAGAAGTTATTTGCTTTTTTGAACGGATAACATGATAGAACACTTGTATTTTCACTTTAGCACTGAAGTACGCCAAAATTGAGCACTGATATTGTATAATTCGTTTATTTAAAAGATACCTTCAGACATTTAAAACACTGATAGACAGTTAAAAGTAAAATTTCTTCGAATTATTTGCTTTTTAAAACAAGGAGAAGCCGTCTGACCTATATCCCGGTTGAAACGGTCTAATAAAAACTAATGTAAATTTGGGATTCGGATGGAAAAACAGCATAATTTTCGGCATCCTTTTTATCAGGTTTTAAATTGTCACACTCGTTTATCTTAAAAAAATGACCCTTGTAATGAATTTCTATATATGTCTCTTTAGCATAATCTCGCGTTTTAACATTCAATAATAGTATCTACCATCATTATATTAATATTATATTTTCCTTGGTGCCCAAATTTAAATTCTTTGATATCCTGGCGAAATATTTTACCATGATCTTCACTAAAATCTTTAAGGTTTTCTGGAAATTTATTAAGATAAGAATAAAGAAATATGTAACTGCAATTTCATCAAATACCATTACCTTTGATAGATGTTTACCATATTTTCTGCAATATTCTTATAGGTCTCATCTTTAGTGTTACCCAGAAATTTTGTTGCTGTATCTTGAAAACATAACCCGAGAGCATTCTCTACATCATCCATGCATGGATGATACTATGGTAATGATAAATGAATTATTCCTAAAATATTCTCAAATGAACTATCAAATGTACTTAAGATCAATTTAACCAAATAACCACATGGTTGTATTAAAGGTTGATTCACGCTCACTAATCTTCTTTTACTTAATGTAGCTACTTTTAATAAAGTACGTCATGACGTTTACCTCGTAAGTTTTGGAATTTTTCCAGCTTTTGATATACTTTAGTCCTAAATGGAAAATACAAGTTTTTATCATCGATTTTATCTGTTCAAAAAAGCAAATAACTGCTAATCTTTGGCATTAGAATTCAGTAAGTTCATTTGGTTAACATTACATCAACAGTAGTCGTTTCCATTTGACATACCTATTTCCATAGTACATGGCAGTAAAAGTCGAAAAAACGTTGTTTTTATTAGTGAAATTTTTTTTTTAAAATAAACCTACTTTTTACCTGTATCGTTTACTTTAAATTCGAGTTCTGCCTAGCAAAATATATAGGGATAGAATGGTCCCGATCTCAGTATAAGGTACTTTTTATGGTCTGCGTAATTCATGAAAGTTTTAAAATGAAAATAATACCAAGAAAATAGTATGGTATCGATGCTATACTTTAACATATTAATTATTTTCTTCATTTCTTTATTTTAAATTTTTCATTCTCATAAAGTTGTTATGGTCAGCTTCAAAAAAGAACCAATATAACTTGGAATTTACTTGAAAAAGGTACTAGCTGTGAATTTGGTTTGAAAAGATATCAGTAACTTAACGTACAAACTCCTATGAGCAAAATATAGATTCGCGGAATTTTATTTTGCCACTAACTCTTTTACTCTCTCAAACACAAATGAGAGGACAGCTTCAAAAATAGATTTGTTTAGTTATGTCTGCAAACATATTGTTCGGAAACCATCTAAATCTCTAGGTTCCCATTGCTCTGCAAATTATTAAGGGTAGATCCATTGCACTCAAAATGTCCCGTTACACAGAGATACACAGCTATATAAGACTCACAAGGAAGACTTCAGATAAGTGTAAAATAAAAAAAAGAAACGCATGCTTTATGTAAAAAGATATCTTATAAGTAATATGAAAAACCTTTAAAAAATAATATGAAAAACCAATAAATATGCACAGAAAAATTACACAGTAGTAGATTCAAAGTGCAATTCTACTATTAAAATTTTATACTCGGCACTCACGTGTGCTTCAAAGCAACAATAGTTTTTCAGTAGTACTAATAATAATAATAATCCGTAAAGAACGTTCAAGAAAAGTGAGTTAGAATTAGAAAAGGACATTGCGTATTTTAAATAAAGAATGATTCAGTCACGTGTGTTGATCAGAATTATAACAGTATTCTGTTATATATTAGCAGCAGATATTATATGCATACAACATTTTTCGCAGTTTAGCTACAAGTCGTTTTACAGTAAGTGCGAAAGCAATTCCTGTATGTAAATCTGCTAAATGCACTCTTATTCCTATTCCGGATATTGCAATTTTTATACTTCAATTTTAGCAAAATACTGCTGCATGCGTCTAAAGAAAATTGTCAACACAATTCTGTTGCAGCAGATGATACAAGAAAATGCAGTGATATATATTATTACATACTGAAGTATGGTACGCGTGTATATGTTTGAGACAATGACGCGATTCTTGTATAGTAATCTTCTATTAGGATAATACATGCAATTTTAACAAAATCCTGTCAGTTTTCTTATATCAGAGATTGGAAAATCAAGTTTTATAGGATCACATATTTATATCAACTATATTAAATTTCATAAAACCTTACAGTGAGTTTGAGGTGGGCTTTACCTTTAAATAATGGAAATCGACTCTCAAAACATCTTTATAATCATCTTTCATCATGCATGTGCTCTTATGCTCAGTAAGAACAATAATAATTTGTATCATATGGATTCTTCTGTAAAACATTTTGCGACTAGATGTAAAAACTTATATCTAGTCGCTACAATTAATACTACAATTTAGAATCACTCCCGAGATGTATATATGCAAAGGTAAATTATTTTTGGAGAGGAACTTTGATAGATTACCAGCAATAGTTAGCATTTAGAATGATTACAATAATTGTAATAAAAGTGTAATTATTTGAAAAATGCATTGATTGTTTGTTAACGGGAAAACAGGTCAACGATCAACTAACTAGTTATCTAAGTGATATAAATTGATACACTTATAAAAGAGAAGATTATCATTTGTAAGTGCACATTTAAAAAAAATAAATTTAAAAATACCTGTCGTAACTCGAACATATTACAACAAATGTTCATTGATGATAATAATACATTAAGAAATATAACTGGACTAAAAATGCGCTCAACTTCGTCACAAATTCTATGAAATTTATTATAATATATTTTTGTTTGTAAATATCAATCAAAAATCAAATTGTACTCCTGTACGCTGTACCTTATTATTTCTCGATGTCTATTTACAAAAATAAATATATTATCTTTTAAACGTTCTCCGTCACTTTCACCGTCTATAAGTGTATGTATGTCATCTTGTAATATCTAAAAAAAAGAAAACAAGTTTAGTTACAACAATTAGTTTTTTTCAACAAAATGTAAATTAATTTTGTTAAACGAATACTTCAAATTGTAGTGATAAGTGGGTTGCTAACGAGGCAAATAGAGTGTCGCAGGAAACCCAAGACAATAATAAGCCAGCAAGAATCCACATCTCTTCACAAAACGTAAAACTATAGATTATAGGATTATTTACTCTATATGGATATTTAACGGGAAAAACTCTTTCAGAATAGTCAAAAGTATAATTTGTTGATTTTGAATACAGAACCAGCGAAAAGAGATGTCTAGAAAGCATTTATAATAATTATACGTCTACTCGTTTTAGCACTATTCGGTGTAGGGGAATGATGGTGAGTACTAACGTCATAGGTAAAATGCTAAGGCTGGAGAGAAGAGCAACTATTAAGCTACAGTAACATTTTACAAAAAAATGAGTTTTTGATGCAGCATGTAAAACTTTATTAAGACATTCGCCCTTCGTACGATTCTTATACCACATATTTGACATGCCGGTAAACACTCTTTGCAATTCCTTTACACTCATTGATAGTCGAACTCCCTATAAATAAATTTTATAATTTTAATACAACAACTATGTAGAAGTTGAAATAATGGTTAAAACGTTTCAACATTGGGTCTAATATGATAATGTATTATGACGTTAAATTCGCACTTAGCACAATGCGACCCTTGAATTTATAAATATAAAGCATGTTTACGAGTATATTTGATGAAAGTATTAATACCTTAGAGACACAGCTTATATTAGAAAATAAATTACTACACATATTAATTGCAATGTCCTTCTCTATAAACAATATCTGCCAAAATGCAGCGTAGAGAGAAAATGTGACGGTACATATCGTTAGCACAGGTACTTTTCTTAAAAATCCGAACTTTCTGAACCTTTTCGAGTCGTTCAGATCAACAAGTATACCCATTGCCAGTAGCATTTTTATATTTAATCGAAAATATTTTTCCAAGTCAATGTATGAACCTGTAAGGATATTAATATTCTGACCTGTAAAGGAATAAAAAACAAAGCAAGCCACTTGTATCTGACTACTACCATCACAATTGAATAAAGAGCAATAATTATTTCGGAAGCAGTTGAAAATGGCATAACCAATCTCATTAATACGTTAACAAAATTTTATTTAAACCATGCCATTACAAATGCTTTCAAATCTTATTGTATAATAATAAATATCATAATATTTGAGAAAAATTTCTTTATTACCACTTGCGCTTCGAGAACCCATTGTCATGCAATCCGGTTTCAAGCTCTTGAGAATCACATCTGTACTCCGAGCGGCTCAACGACAGATGTTCGCAACTGTATATTTAATCAAGCAGGGATATATATGCGTATCTGGTCAGCGTCGCTTATACTCTTCTGCATAGTATGAGCATTTAGTTTCAAACATTCAGTACTTTCGATACCCGAAGCGCAGATTGTATTTTTGTCCACGTGTACGCTCAGTAATTACGACATATAATATTCACACATACGGTAGTTGCTGTACGTTGGACGAAAAAAAAAGCTCTGCGTATTTTTGCTTCTTGGAAGTTCGAGGGCTAACGCATGAAACTGGAAAAAAATAGTTTCTATTTTGTACGGTGCGAGAACATTGAACCTTATACGATCGGGAACTTTGTTTTAGTAAATCCAAAATATACTTAGCACATAAAAATATCCGGACTATGGTAATGAAATAAGCATCATCGTAGTATTTCTAAGACAAGTTTTAATAAGTTTTCGATAGATCTTATAGAATAATAGCTTGTTACAACGCGAATAATAATGTATTTCTGTATTTCTGTGACAATGTGAGCATTATTTTCATTTCTATCTGTGTTTTTCTATTTTGATGAGCTTAAAATAATTATCTATTGGGGAAAAAATTGAATACAAAGCAACTTAAGGTTTTGATTTTTTTAACATTATTATATTCAGATAGCAATAATAAAGCACAGTGTTATCAAAGTTTTTGCTTAATTCCTTATATAATGTTTTTTCATTGATAAAATTTCAGCGAACGTTATTACTTATGGTATTGCTTATTTATACAGATTTTATAGAAATAATTATAAATACCCATGTAAAAAAATTTGATAAAATTTTTTTAGAATATATGTACTATTTGATTAGAAGACAATAGTGGGTATATATGATTTGAGTAATGCGATGAGGAGCGCGCGAAGGATCCA